>APFE030921982.1:44957-65266 GCA_000404065.3 Pinus taeda
AAAAGGAATTAATTAAAATTACAAATCTGGAAAGCAAAGAGATGGATGCTCTGTTGGCAGAGGATCAGGACCCTATCCTCTAGGTGAGGACGTTCAGCACCTTCCCCTGGAATCAGATTGCTAACACACACTTCACTTAGATTCACCGGTGAAATACACTTGCATAACTTCAAACAAATAATAAAATAGAGTGCTAACAAAACAGAATTATAAGAGGTAATGCTACAGAATCCAAACAGAGTATCTGCAGAAAGAAACTATCACACACTTACACACTTGACAGCAAAGTAAATGGGTGAATCTTGTGAGGAAGGTGGGCCCAGTCCCTCTCACAAGATTCCCCAGAACACGGAGAATAGCTTAAATGCTCAGAACGTTCTTCTATTCATCTGTCAAAAGATTCGAATACAATAAAGTTCAGACTTGTTGATGTTCTCAAAAATTTCACTTACAGACCATCCTCCCTGACTAATGTAGATGTCTCCTCTTTATAGAGGAGACATCTATTACAATAGATTGTTACAGTTCATTTGGTTAACCCATTCAATCAAAAATAAGAATTACAGAAATGTTGTTGCAACAGTATAATAATATATTCTTTCTTAGGTTCTGGCTGTTACACAGCTGGTAACCATATTCGACCGTCTTCTTGGAATTCTCGCATTCCTTCGTCGTTTCCCCATACTATTCCGGTTTTAAGTCCTGGTAACTGTGTTCCCACTTTAAACAGCTGCTTGATCTGCCATGTCAGCATTCCTCAGATAGTTGTCGTTGTTGTTCCCAGCTATTGCAAAATACCCGCTTTAGATGGTTTGCTGTTGCTGACTGTAGCGACTACGTAGTTGCTGCTTCCGGTGTTGCAGCAACTGCGTAGTTTTTGTTTCTGGTGTTACAGCAACTATAGGTTATAATTCTTGCGGGCTTAAGACAATTGCTTGGCAACTTAGTCAGCTTTTCCAAAGATAAATATAAAGATACTCACGAATATGCAATGAATCATTAAACATATAGATGTGCGGGAAGTTACTTCGTACCTTGGGGTGATTTAAGTCATTGTGTAATCAAAGCTTATAACTTGTGACTGAAAAGGATAATATTATGATGAAAATATAAGGTCAAAATTGGACAATTCTGGGTCCTAACAAGGGGTTGGGCCATTGCACCATATTGTCCTAAAAGGCGGAGATTGTGCACCAAAAAGACAATTAATCCACATGTTACAATGCTGTTAAAAAATGCAAGATGTATGAAGATAGTTAATTATGCTAATAAGCAATTTATATTGGGAGAGATGTAATTAAATTTTATTATTTAATTGAATATTTCCAATTCAAATAATAATAAATCTACATTTACATATTTATATATTGATTGGAAGGCTTATGATAATGGTCACTTCTTTCCATTAGATCCCCTTCAAGCCTTTGGGATACCTACTTCTTTCTTATATTATATAATTGGGGCTTGCTACTTGTTGGCGTGTTGGGGTAGACAAACTTGATGTGCAGTTGGAGTCTATGGAATAAGAAAGAAATTTGATAGCTTGACAAAAGTGGTAGAGAAAAGATTAATCACTCCTACCTTGACAGAACTGGTGGTCAAGATCAACACCTACAAGAACTTTGTTGTGGAATATTATCAAAACTAATAGAAGGATATGAAAGAGTGTACAGTAAGAAACTTGACAAACACGGCCGCTGAAACTTGCAACATTGTTTGTAGGAAGAGAAAAGTATGATTCTTCTTTCCAAATATGTATGTTAGTATACTACAATTTAATGAATATGTTTTCCTATTATCATATATGGTTTCATACTTTAACAAAACATTTGCCAAGACTTCACAATGTTTTATTTCTCAGTGAAATATTTTCCAAGATCTTACAAGCTTTTATAATTCAGTGAAAGATTCGCCATGACTTTACAAAATAATATAATCTGGTGAGATATTCGCCAAAAAAATTATATATACATATTATATTATCGTTATGAAACCAGCTCACAAAAACATAGAAAAGATAGATCAATGCCTTATAATTCAACCTCTTCGAGGGGGCAACCTCCTTTACATTACACAAATGAACAATTCTTAGATGATACATGTTAGAGTCGGTCTTGAGCCCTCCATCAGCGATCAAAACTCTTTGCATTTTGCATAGGTAGGTGTCTCATCAGTGTCAATTTTTGCATCCCGTTAGGCATGCCATAAACCTGATGGAGGAGCTGATTGTTTATGACCCCTCTTGCATTGCTGGTTTAAGTTCATTTCAGTCATTACAGCTTTCAAGCTTGTGCTTGTCCTTCTCTTGGTCCAATTTCCTAGGTCTATGGTTTGTCTCAAAAATGTTACATGGTCATTGTTTGAAAGTCAATGATTTCAGTAAGCCAGAGGGATGATTGTAAAGGTGTTTCTTCTAAATTTTTATCTGGTACAGTTAATCTTCACCTTGGATTTAAAAACCTTGTTTTTAAAGCCAAGGTCATTTTTCATTTATTTGTAAAAAGTGATGAAGAAAGTCTTCAGTGAACAAAATGCAACCTTGGTCCCCTTGCCAAGATCCCTCAGATGATCTACCGGAAAAAAGAATCAAGCAAAAGCATTAAATCAGTCAATTGCAGGACAAAAGGAAACCAAAGAGACAACAGCATACAAAGTTTAAAAGTGTCATGAAAAAACATTAGAAAGTGGGTTTGAGCATGAAATTTTTTCAAATGAAACCTATAAAGGCCCAAACTCCCTCCTTGCACTCTCATTATGTATTCAGAACCCTTGCAAGAGAGATTGAGCGAACTTCCAAGTGAATTGAGAAGAAACTGGTCGAAATCGGGCTCAGGACAGGTGCGCGACTTGTCAAGCTAGGTGCGCGGCTTGTTGGGAGGTGCGCGACCCGTCAAAGGGTCTCCCACAGAGGAATTTGGAAACGGGCGTGACACGTCAAGAGGGGCGCAACTTGTTGGGCGTGGTGCGAGACCTGTCAAGCTGTCTTCCCCCAACTCATTTCAGAATTGCTCAAGCCTCCTTTAATTCATCAAATCGCTTGAGGTAGGCTTTTCAAACTTGTGAATGGCTGTTGGTTAGTTGGGAAACATCATGAATGTGTTTGTAATGATCAAATTTTGCAAGAAGAAACACTCCATATGGTTGTTTATAAATTTGTAAAAGGTGCTAGGGTTTATCGTTGTTTCATTGTTTCCCCTTGTAATCATTCTCTTCATTCCCATTTCATTTTCCCTATATTTCCATGTCAATTTCCCTTTTAAATTTGCAAGGAAAATAAACCCTACCCCTTTCCCTTTAAAAATAAAAAATCAAACCCTAACCCTACCCCTCTCCCAAAAGCATAAAAAAAAAACAAAACACTCAAACCCTTATCTTGCTGCACCATATGCATGTGTAACCGCAAGAAATTGTTGGTGAATATGTAGAGAGTTTTGTAAATTTTCCCTATTTTCCCCTATTAATGAATGTATGCATATTCCCATATGTTTACTCTCTATACATGTATTCCCATATGCAATGATTTTTGCAAATGATATTCCAATATTCCTAATTATAAATATGTATTCCTATTCGCCATAATTGTTTGCATATTCTCCTTAAATTCCCTGTTATGTTCCTATATTCCTAATTCCTTGTAAAAAGATCCCTCCCCTAATATTTCCCTCATGTCCTTGTCCCCTTGAAACAGCATAGAATTCAGCACTTTTTACAGGCAGAAACAGCAGTACAGTTTGTCCACTTTGCTCCTAAACTATGTCAGAAACCAAAACTTATGAGCAAAGTGATGACCAATCATAAGTTGTAGAAAATGAGGAACAGAGGCGGCCTCGTAAGGGTGGTAAGGGTGGACATCATAAGCGAGAGGAGCCCACCTCTTTGATAGAGTTACAAGCTTGTCTTATGGCAGTATCATGTTTCCAGTACATGTCTTGCTACGAATTTTGCGAGAGGATCTCTCGGATTCAGCACCACAGAGAGTTGGCCCGCCTTTTTGTTTTACACTTGCATGATGGACATGTCAACCTTGCAAGGGTAAACTTTACATTGACACCCGAGGTGATCTCACAGGCTACAGGGATACCTAATGTTGGTGAGGTGTGGACTAAGCGCAAGATGTTAGATTTTGTTTACTTTGAGCCTTCTGTTCGGCCACCATTCATGAGACATCTGGCAGGTGTGTTTCCATTCAGGTTTCTCAGAAGCGAGTATGCTCCCATGGTGAAGCTCATTATGCATTATTTTACTTGTGAGGGAATATTTTCACTGGTGTACTCATATCATATTCGCCTCTTGATGCACTTCACCCGAGTGAGGATGATGAACATCCCGGTTTTCTTCTTTCAGAACATTCAGAAGATGGTGCCCACGTTGCAGAGGAAGACCCCGGCACAGCAGTACAGGAGCCTTCATCATTATGGTTTGATTCAGCTAGTAGTATTGCATCAGTTGACTCAGCAGGGCATCTCATGGGAGGAGTTCATCTCTCATGAGTTTTTCACAATACCATCAAGGCCACATCCTGAGGTTGTTCACGAGGAGGGAGGACCATCACATCAACATGACATCCCTGTCACTAGACATGTCAGCTCCTCACCTCTGGTCACCTATCAGAAAGGCCCAAGGGCCTTATTTGCAGCAGTTCGGCGAGTACTTTCTCCACACCAGGTGGAAGGGGTCTCGCCTTCTTCATCAGCACCACGAATGTTATCTCCACACCAAGTGGAAGGGGCCTCGTTTCCGACAGCAGCACAGGTATCAGAGAGGGGCAAGCAGCCCATGATTGAGGAGAGATTGTCAGGTGATCCAGTTATTGATCTTAACGCCGGTTCTCCTAGCACAGAGCTCAAGGATATCATCCGAGAGCAAAGGACTGAGAGTGAGTCGCTGCACATGAAATTGTTGATGGAAAAATGGATAATTAACTATTTAGAGCAGCGAAACAAACAGTTGGAGGACGAGCACAAGCTATATGAGCTACAGAAGATTCGTGAAGACCGGGAATTGGCTCGTAGGAGACCCGGTGACTTGAGACCCATAGATCGAGAATCTATTCTTATTTGGGACAATGCTCATTTGAAAAGGCTGTTGGCTAAGGCCAATCAAGATAACAAACTGTTGAGGAACATGAAAAATCATTATTGGGCGCGGATGCACGTGTGCAAAGCAAAGATGAAGGTGCTTCAAAGGCGGTTGGCAAAGGCATTAAAACGGAGAAAGAGGCCCGATCCCCTCCGTATCTTGGCCGAGGCTTCCTTGAAGGAGCATAGCACTAATTAGCTCAGCCACAGCACAAATCCCAAGAAATTTTGAACATTTTGGGTAATTTTGGCATTTTTTGGCAATTTACAGGTTTTTGCTCATTAACGGGTCTCACCCCCCGTGAGACCCTTCATCCTGGCAACTCCATTTTGTAAAAACTCAACATTTCCAGATTTTCATGCAAAGTTACACATGCTCATCAGAGGAATAGAGATTTGGTGAAGTTTTTGGCCTCCAGAAAGTCAAAAAATATGCAAAATTTGACTTTCTGCCACTTTTTTGAACTGCAGAAAGCTGTCTTGGGAGAATTGCTTTTTGACAGGGAAAATGAACTCCAAATTCAAAATTTCCAATTGGGATAGAAAGTAGACTCACAGAACTTTCCAGAAAGCCCACTTGTGCTCAATTTGGCCACCTGCAAGTGCCCCAAACATGGCTCCAAAGGGGCGCGACCCGTCAGGCAGAATTGTCCAGAAATGCATTGTACAGCCCAGAAAACGCAAATTTGACTCAGTTTGACTTTTTGAGGTGAATGATGATTCTCTTTGATGTAATTATGGTACTTTTTAGACACTTTTACCCTTATGTAAATCTTCTAGAAGATTCATTCATGAAAAGGGTAAAAATTAAATGAATGAATTGGTTTCCAAGTTTATAGAGGCAAGTTGTTTTGACTGCCTAGTTTGTAGTGCTTAGTTTAGAAGTGGTTGAAACAGCTCCTAGGATGGTGAGCTCGACCCCTATAGGCAGGGAAAGAGGTTATATCATCTATATTATGTACTTTCATACTCATTTTCATGGTTGGACTCTTGAGGGAGAAGCTATCATTGTATTATTTCACTGTATCTCTGCAATTTTTGGCTAAGGAAGACCAGGGTTTTGCAGTCCTCTTTGGGATTCTTGTGGACTCGTGTGTTGATGGTGTGTTTCTCAATGTTCTTGTAAGCTTTGCTATGTGATTCATTTCCTTTCTTTACTTCTGCACATTAAACAAATGAAGTGTTAAAGTAAGAATTCAAGCTTGCCATGCTCTGCTTTTAAGTTTTTTTAATTTCAATGTTTTCTGCTATCTAAAGAGAATTCAAAGTTATTGTTTGCTCTCTTTATCTCTCTCACATGTCATTCCTAATCATCCACCTCAATCAAAAGGCATCAATACTGTCTCCTACCTCGCCCCAAAGAACCCCCTGCAAAAACTGTGTCCAATCCCCGCACCCAAAATTGCCATCCCCTCAATTTGCCACCAAAAACCCTAAAAACCCAAAATCAACCCTTTTGATCAGTTTACTAGCCTAATATCAGTGTTACCTTATTGGTCATCTCATCTATTGGATATTTTACAAGATAGACCGGAGAGAGCCTTCTCCTGCCCCGTAGGGCTAGCTACGAGGCTAAATGGTTTGATGTAGCCTTGAGGTTTACCTGTCTCAGCCTGAGGTGAAATTTCAAGCGCTAACACACGCAACATATAACTGCCATCTATTACAGAAGTATACCCAAACCTCACAATAGTTATATTGCAATTTTTGTCAATCAGTAGGACATGATGAGTGAACATGTCGAAGTTACGACTTAATGATGGAATGGACCCCAACCTATAGGGTATAGGTTGGAACACGGGGAGGAGTTCAAGGATGAGGTCGGGGAAGAGGATGGGGACCTGGCCAAGGTCACGGACAGATAACTTGTTATAATTGTGGTGAACAAGGACACTATGCTCGCGAGTGCACTAACCCAACTAGGATCTCATGTCCTTATTGTGAACAATTCGATCATGAATTGGTAGATTGTCCAACCTTGCTTGCCCAATTAAACGAGAAAGGGGTGCTTCAACCTCTGCTAACCCAGAATGTTTAGATGATGCGTGCAGAACCCCGCGAAGAGGACATTAGTATAAATATGGTGCGAAGGAATGACACAACGGAAGGAGGGAACACAACAGGGGAGAAAGGCGACCCGCCTATGGGGACCCGTACTGTTGAACTAAAGCAAGGAAGGGTGGGGCCAAACGAAGATCAGCTGAGCTTCGTGAAATATGCTACCTCAGGTGAGACAGACCAAATGGAAGCCAAAATGGACCCTGACATCATCACCTCCTTACTTGACACATGCATGAAATTGTTGTGGAATCAGAAGGTTGTCCAAGGGCTACAAGAGTTGATTAACAGGAGCACTGAATTCAACGAACCCCAAGTGGTCCAGAGGATAGGACGACATGCTCTATGCACTGGACGAGAAATGAGAATGACGATGCAAATAGGAGATTATGAGATGGATCAAGTCGTCCTGGATTTAGGCTCGGATGCAAATATAATACCTAAGCAAACTTGGGAGCGTATAGGCAAGCTCGTACTGCAATGGTCCCCGATTCAACTACGAATGGTTAACCAACAAAAAATCTTACCAATGGGCCGATTGCAAGGGTTGACGATGGATATTGATGGTGTAGCGACCCAAACTGACTTTGAAGTCATAGAGCTTATCCACAATAGCAATCCTTACCTTGCTTTGCTCGAGATTGATTGGGCCATCGACATGAAAGAAATCATCAACTTGAAAAGGCACACAATGACTTTCGAAATGAAGTCACTTCACGTAGTAGTTCTGCTGGACCTGACGAAAGGGGAGCGCAACACAGAACATATCTGCGACAAGGAAAATAATGATGAACTGGATTGCATTTATCAAATAACGCCACAGAACCTTGGTCAAATGCATTACAACGACAATAGAAGAACCTCATGGGAACGTGAGAGTATCTACACTATCAATTCTGAGGAGGAGATGGAGCACTGGTAGAATCAATTGTAGGGAGTTACAACACTCAACTATAATGGGGTGACTCAATCAGCACGATGTGAAGAAAGACACCACCCGAAAGAGCAGGATGTGACCATTGAAGACCAGCTCACATGTGTAGTACAGGAACCACCCAATGCGTCTGCAAATAGGGCGTGCACACTGATAGAAGGATCAGGGAAGCTCAGATACATGAGAAAGTTTCGACTCCGAATTGGAAGATATGCGCGGTGGTTAAGTTGGCACAAAATGATAGGATGAAGAATACGGGTGTATGGTGGATGACCGACACCTCAAACAGACCAAAGTGGACCACAGGATCATCAAGCTAGAGGGAATCTCCCCCATACGGCCCAATCAGCCCCTATAGGCATAGCTTCTCCCACCCGAGATGGTGTCCGCGACACGTTTCAGTAATTGTTGGCTGCCATTTGGCATTCAAAATGACAACGTGATGAGTTGGAACAAGCTGAGGCCCGAATCCATGACCACCATATGTAGTTGGACAAAGCCATCGAGAAACTTCAACTAGAAGTAGCCACTCTAGATGAAGAAAAGGAATGGCCCAAGGAAACCAACATGGCTAGCTTTCCTACCTTGATACGGCTGCATTAGAAGCCATAGGGGCACACACACCATAATTTTGTGATAGAAGTAGGAGGACATCTAGGGTGTTATCAACCCAGATCAGTGAGGAACTGGGGGACCCGCAGGAAGGGTTCGCCCTTCTGACTATCCGTCAAGGGTTCAGTCTCAGCACCTCAAGCAGTTGGAAGAGGGTGAGCGACTATAAAACAGGTTGTTGTACACTGGCACAATATGACCACTGGCCCCCTACAGAAACCACATCTACGACATTGAGGATTCAAAGCTGCAAAGGAAAGATGGAAAGTGACCGTTGAAGATACTAGTCATGATATGATGGCACATTTAAAGCACCATGAAGTAGGTGGCAGGCCAGTAAGGTAAAAGCATAACCAACCAAGTCACATTTATGAGCTACCACAAAAACAAGCCGCTGGTTTCCGAGTTCAATCAATATATAAACAAAGTAAAGGTCACACCACCACATTGTACTATCTGGAAAGAGAATCAGTCTGTATTGCCTACATCATGAGCACCGAGGAAGTTGAAAATAGTTTGTGGTTTCAGGCAGTGCCGCGGCATTACAAAGATGTCATCTTGAAAGCCCAAAGGCCTACCATCGATAGTCCACAGCCAGAGTCACCGCAGGAAGCAGAACGCTCTAAATCTCCATGAACACCAAAGACCAAGAAGAAACCTCCACTCCTAGAATCAGTTCGGCAGTCGCCACGACACTTGCAAGTTGGCAAATCCACAATGAAGGAAAAAGGTAAAACTGTTATCATCGATAGCGAGGAGGAAATAGAAGAGTCTCCCACGAGGGTCAAAGAGGAAATCCATAAGGAAGACCCTACACAGCCGGTGCGATGACCCAAGTATATGCCTCCAATCAAGGGGATGAACAAGGTACCCACAAACCTAGACAAATTCAGTAGTATAATCACTACCCCCTCTCTCCCAAAATACGTCCCAGTAGAAAAGTCAGTGGTTGGCCATGTCGCGATGATGAAATTTGATGATTGCGACCTTTCAGATCGAACAAAATTTCCCCATCTAGCGACAGATGCCTTAATGGACCACATGATAGAAGGCATGGTGACCACTCTACAGCCAAAGAAGTGGTTGCGAAAGGTGGATGAAGGTGGATTACTTTGTCTCTTGGAAATTCCGCACTTTCTCCAGCCCCCTATTCCTATGTTAGTCATCAAGTAGTTGCTTTGTCTAGTGCACGAAGATACACTATGGGTTAGTAAACCCATCTGTATCATAGCAGAACTTGTTCACCAGGTCTCGCATCTACTCTGCGCTAGACAGAACCCTTAGGAAATTACGGCCAAAAGTAACGATGTTGGAATGATAGAATGACTAAAGAAGACATATAAGCTCGCCAAGGGAACGCGAGGGTACGTCATTGATAGTATCTCCGACAACGCAGTCCAGGTGGCCACTTAGTTGCTGGAAGGAAAAGTAATGGGGAAATGTCAAAGCTCTGAGTTCTCCACCGTAGTTATCGCACTGGCTGAGGAATGTGCCACTGGTGTACGATTCAATTGGTCACAGTTTCTTTGTGAAGAATTTCTAGCCAATTGTCATGAAGTCCAGGAAGAAGGCAAGTTGTTCTATTATGCATGGCTGCTACTGTCCCTCATGCTGGTCACTATTGAGTTACCTGAAGATAGCCAGTTTCCTGTTTTAACCCCAGAATGGCTGGAAGCCATGCAGTATGTGTCCCTCTAGGTGACCAAAGATGAAAGCAGAATTAAGGGGGTTAAGATCTTTTGGTTATAGATGGACACAAATGTGCATTAGTGGATCAATGCGTTACCATGCTTAACAAATGAAGTTTATGAGTGTATGAAGTACATTGCGGAATTCAAAGCAAATATGCATCACATCTACATTCGGGCATGGAAGGACCCAGCTTAAACATGGACCTCTATCCAGTTCATTGTCAATAATAACATTGTTCACAAGATTGTCGAGGCTTGGCCTGCAGCTTGGCGAGTACCCGTGGTAGTGGAACACGACGAGGCCACTATTCAGAAGCAAAAAGAGGTAGCCAAGCATGCCGCACAACAAAAGAGGAATGAACAATATGTTGCAGAGGTTAAGGAAGCGTGAGAGGTGAAACTCGCAGCAATGGGAAAACTAGTACCAGGTGCATAGTCATCAACAACTTCCAAAGGCACTCAAAAGGAAACCGCTCAGCCGACCACAACAAATATGTCGTCCACTACTATGGTTGCCCCACTAAAGCACTCAGTCACACCAGAACGAACGAAGGCACAAAATAAAGCAAAAGCATCTAAGACTGACAGTGAAGTTACCACCCTAACAAAGGGTAATCTAAATGATATCGAAAACATCCTTCACGAAGCTACTCGGGAGGCAGTCGATGAGGCTATGTCAGAACAACACATTGTGTTGGGGGAGCTCCAGACACAGTTATGTGAATTGGGATCAAGAATTGCGTAGGTAGGCCCTAACATTTCTACAAAAGCCTCCGGTATGATAGCTACAAAACCATTGCTTAGAGCCCAAGTTGCTCAGTTTACTTCGATCCCGACAAGCACATTGGTCACCAACCAACAGGAAGAACGAGAAATACTAGAACGCCTTACTGGATTGGGACTAAACGTTACTACACTCCCACGCAATAGTTTGCAATAACTCCATGACAACACCATAGTCGAACTTCGTGCAAGGGCCGACTGTGTCGACCATATACTCCAAGAGCAGAAAATTAATATTGAATAGCTACGGCTCCAACGCAATGAAGCAGTCACACAAAAACAACAGATGGAAAAGGTAGTAGTGGAAGCCTATTTGAGTGCTCAGGCATTAAATATTATAGGGGACTTGCCCATTGAAGCATAGATTCATACGTTGGCTACGGAGTTTTGAAGGACCAAGGAAGAGGACGCACGGCTGCAGCTCGAACTCAGTGCGCAGATCGCAGAATTGAAATTGCAGGTCCCACCACCAACGCCTCCAGAGGTAGTAGTAAAGTGCCAGAACATTATTGACATGGGGCGCGTGATGCTTGCACAGTCACTCAAAGAATGTATCAAGTTGCTAACTCAGTCGATTGATATGCTCACTGTCCTTCAAGAAGATCCCACATTCCACAGGTTGGAAGTAGAGGTCTGAGAACTTCAGCATGCCTTCAATTAGCTCCAGGGAACCGCGCAGATCGTTGCTATCCCACAATGATTGGCTAAGATGAGGGAGGTGTAGGACATGAAAATCCAATTCAAAGATGCAAGACAGAAGGAAGAAGTGGTGAAAGCTCGTATCCAGCCATGGTTGGATGAGGAATTTATAGTTTCAACCACCATAGAGCATAAGGTAGCACACATGAAGGTCGAATGCGCTAGGATGGAGACAGTCGAGACAGGGGTAGAAATATCAGTACCACAGGTGGAAAGGATGTAGTGCATGACGGAAGAATTTGCTGCTAGTACCAGCGACGCATGGAAGTTGTTAACTGATCTTCGCACAAAGATGGACTCACCAGCTCAGTGACTCGGGATGAGTCACGATGATTGTGTTGGGGGACTGTTGGGTAGTAAAAGCCCCGCAAAAAAGTATGGGGTGCAACCTGAATTTTGGGTAATATTAGGGTAAAAGACTCTGCAGAAAGCATGGAGCGTGAGCTATAGGAGGTTGAGTCAAAGGGTAGTCTGCCTGAAAATATTGTAAAGAAATAGTAATAGATTCGGCCCATGGTGGGATCGTGATCCAAGGGAAAGTATAAATAGAGCGAGTCTCTATGAGGGAAAGGTAGTTCAGTTTTGGATTTTTGGTTCTATGATGTAATGGGTGAATAGTCTACAACAGTGGTAAGTCCGATTCAAGGGAGTAGGGTAGAAGGTAGAGGCTTTGCAGCTATGTGCGTAAAGGCCTGGAAAGTCCGCAGTTGTGTGCACGAACCCCTGCAGCTGAGTGCGCAGGGTGGATCTGGATGTATTGTTGAAGATTCATAATAAAGATAAGTTTTTTCTGAATTCTGTGTTGGTTACAACTTTACTCTTTTAAGATAAATGAACTGTTATGATTTATGAATTTGCTATGGTTGAATACATGTGGACTAGATTAATCTTGATGTGCGAAGTAACCAAAAGTAATAAATGTTTGCTTAAAGGCCCTTTTAACTAGATCAAACTAGTAATAAGTGATTCAATCTGTAATAAACGCAATAAGGGTATTCTGATCTGTGCAGATCTAGCGTAGCGTGAGGCTGCAGAACAGCGTGTGAGCCCCAAACCACATCTAAGACATCCCGAGGGTGCGGAAACCTAGTTCCAGCACCCTCCCCTACTACCTCGGGTGAGACCTCAGTCCGCCCTTCGCAGGCTATTGCCGAAAGGGTCGGTAGCTATGGGATTTGTTTGGTTAAATAATTCTTTCGAACCTGGGTCAAGCCCATATGAGCCAACAAGCAGTTATAAAGAAAAAGATAAATCATCTTAAATTTTTCCCTATACATTTATCAACATGGTATCAGAGCTAAGGTTGGCTAAGGGCATAATGAAGATCTCTACTACACTAAATAAGTTCCTAAAGAAGTGTATTAAGGTGGCAAGTCAACTCAAGAAGGGCATCAAGGAAGTATGGGATCTCCTATTTTCTTCTAAGAAGGAAGTGACCAAGATATCTATAAAGGATGAAGGATTATTCTTAGCACTCATTGGCACATTTCAAGATGAGAACATTTGGATTATCGATAGTGGAGCATCAAGGCACATGACTACTCAACATAAGAAATTGAATACATTATCATAAGGGAAGTCCTCTTACACCGTAGAACTTGGTGATAATAAAGTCTACCCTGTGAGAGGAATTGGATCAACTTCGATTGAGATGGAAAATGGAGGAAACATTCATCTCAACATACCTTATTTTTTCCAATTTTGCACAAAAAATTACTTTCCATTTCATGCTTAGAATACAAGGATGATCGAATTGCATTCATTGATGGAAAGATTGTAGTATGGGGTAAAAACTCAAGCATAAAAGATGCTAAAATGATTGGGATCTTTGAAGGAAGACTCTATAGATTGATAACTCCCCTCGCTCAATCCGTAGTTCACATTGAGGTTATCCCATGTGAACTTTGGCATAGAATATTTTGTCATTTCCACTACAAAATATCACCAACCCTAAATACCATAGTAAATGGCATACCTGAACTGAAAGAATATCATGAAGGAGTTTGCAAGGGATGTACATTAGGTAAGAACACCAAGATACCATTTGGAAGCAGTACTTCAAGGTCAAAAGAAATCTTGGATCTTATTCATTCCAATGTTTGTGGTTCTATGACTCCAAAGTCACTTGGAGGTCATCTATTTTATGTCACATTTATAAATGACCACTCTAGGAAAAATTAGGTTCACCTAATGAAATCCAAGGATGAAGTATTTACCAAATTTCAAGAATTCAATGCTGAAGTAGAGAACCTTACAGAAGGGAGAATTAAGATATTGAGATTTGATAATAGAGGAGAATATAGTTCATAAGAACTTATAGCCTTTTGTAAGGAGTCCGGGATTAAGAGGGAGTTGATAGTCCCATATAATCCCAAGAAAAATGGAGTTGTAGAACGAAAGAATCAATCCATTGAAGAAAGTGTGAAACAATGCTACATGATCAAGACTTTTCAAAATTCCCATGGTTGAAGAAACAAAGAAAATTGTTTACATACAAAATCAATTTCCCCATAAGTCACCAGACAACCTAACTCTTGAAGAAGTATTCACTATGAAGAAACCAAGCGTAGATCATTTCTGAATTTTTGGTTGTCTTATTTATATTCATATATTGAAGGACAAGAGAAAGACATTAGATCTATCAGGCATGAAGGGAACATTTATTGGCTACATTAAATCTTCAAAGGCCTATAGAATCTACATAAAATAAGGACACTGGATAGAATTCAGTCGAGATGTGATATCTGACGAAAGTATTGCATTCAAGAAACCAAAATATCTCCCTATGGACTCTAATGATGAATAGATTTTGGTATTTGAAGAGGAAGTTGCTAGGGAGGAAGAAGAATAAAATCATGAAGACTAAGGTCCCAGTGAACCTATACAACTTGTGGTAATCCTCGAGACTAGAAAGAGACCTAATTGGTTGAAACCCACTCTATTAGATGTAGAGGGTCGTGGTACAGCTAAAGGAACATTTAGAGAAAGCAAGAAGCCCAAAATATATTCAATGTACACAACATATATGACAAAGTTAATAGAAGCAAATCCATCCACTTTTGAGGATGTTGTCAATCATCAAGAATGGAAATATGCTATGAATGAATAATACCAATTAATAATGAAAAATGGGGTATGGAAGATCATACCTAGGCCTAAATAGAATTATGTGGTAACTTCCAAATGGTTGTACAAATTTAAACATGCAACAGATGGAAGTATTGACAAGTGTAAGGAAATATTTGTGGCTAGGGGCTTCTCTCAACAAGAAGGAATCAATTATGAAGAGACATTTGCTCCAACAACAAGGTATACAACTATTTGATCATTGGTCTATTTGGAGACATCGATGGGATGGAACATACATCAAATGGATGTTAAGATTGCATTGTTGAATGACACAATTGATGAGGAAGTCTATACAGGAAATTGCTAGGTCCTTATAATACTAGTGATTCACCCATTACTATTTTCATTACATCCCTTATTATTATTATTGTGCCCCTATTGTCCCCATATTGTTATTATCGTGCCCCATAGAATCCATCTATTGTTATTTTTGTGGCTTTATATTATTATTGTTAGGCTGGCTTGATAACATTGTGTCCCCTTAGACTCCTATGTATAGAAAGGAGGTTTTGTCATTTGTATCATCCAAGAATTGTTCATTTGTGTAATTTAAAGGAGGTTTCCCCCTCGAAGAGGTTAAATTCTAAGGCGTTCAACTATATTTTCTAACTTTTTGTGAGTTGGTTTCATAACATTTGGTATCAGAGCTTTGGATTCTAGGGTTTCGTTGCTCCAAATAGGTTATCGTGGAATTTGCACTATAACTTTTTTTCTGCAACATTTCATATGTTAAAAAAAAAACCCTTTTGGGTTGAAATTGTTCTAAACCTTGGTTCTAAATTTCAAAGCTTTTCGCACTATATTTGCGGAGATATGATTAGAGGAAGTTGGAATTTTTGCAGCCTCCTGAATTACATTCCAAACAGGTGACATGGGGAAAATAGTCATAACTTTTGTTTTGAGCATTATATTGAAATTTTGTCAAAAGTTACAAAAAGAGGACGGACTGTAGTTTCATGTGTATATTTTTTAGATACTAAGGTCAAAACAGTGACACGTGGCACTTCATACAATTTTGCTCTTCTGAAAAGGTATATAATCAGGTCATCTTGGGATATTGTGCATAACTCTTTCTTGGAGAATCTAAATTCGATAAGACTGGTGGAATTGGAAAGAGGACGCAGAGGGCTACTACAGGTCACAATTTCAGAACTGGAAGATCCGAAATTACATAGATACATCAGATGCAATATCGAGCTCCAACAAAGTGAAAAAAGGTGTGTAGATTTTTTTAAAATTTTTGCATAGGCTTGGTTTGAAAAATTAGTTTGAAGAAACTCAAAGGGAATAGTGAAGAATTATTAGCATCAATTAATGACCTGAATAAAGAAAATGGAAACACCTAGTAAGCAACCTGAAAGCTCTAGCATGACTCGTGAAGAAGAGGAAAAAATGCAACATGATATATCAAAATTACAAGATCAAGTACAAAAAATTTCACTCTCACTAAAGGTAAATGAAGCCAAGATGAATTGCGTGGAAGCTAATATGAATGGCATGCAAGTTAAGATGAATGGCATGGAAGCTAAGATGAATGGCATGGACGATAATATGGAAGAATTGAGGATAAATTTGAATAAGTTGCTACAAGAAATGGTCATTAATGGTGGAAGGTAGTAAAGGAAACTCATGATAGAAAAAATGTAATCATGATTTCATAGACTCTAATGTTGGATTGAAGACCCATATTCCAAAAATCGATATGAGGAAGTTTGATGGCAAGGATCCCGCAACATGGATACTACAGATGGAGCAATTTCTTGATCTCCATAATGTGAAAAACACACAAAAGGTACGTATTGCAACTTTATATTTGGAACCAAATCAGTTTGTATGGTATCGATGGATTTTCTCTAGTAAACAAACTGTCACTTGGGCAATTTTTACGGAAGAAATGACAACACATTATGAGGATACAAAAAGCAACACTTTTTTAGCCAATTGATAAGTCTCAAACAAAAGGGTTCAATGATGGAGCACATTGAGGACTTCCAAAAATTGAACATAAGGGTAAAAGATATTCTAGAGAAGCATAGGATTGATGTGTTCATAGGGACTTTAAAGGATAATATCCAACATGAGGTTTGCCTTTGGGACCCTGATTCATTGGAGAAGGCATTCAGGTTAGCAAGAAAAATGGAAACCAAAATTATGGCAACAAGGAAGCCTACCACTCACAACTATAAAGATGGAAGTGTTGTTGCCCCTAGCCTTCCACAACCTATAACGTTGACACCACAACAATTGGAAGAAAAAAGAGAAAAAGGGCTTTGTTACAATTGTGATAGCAAATACACCAAAGGTCATAAGTGTGCTGAGAAGAAATTATTCTACATAGATTGTGAAGAGGAGGAAGAAAAGGAACAAGAAATGTCAATAGAAGAGGATATATTCTAAGAATAAACCCTAGATAAAGAAGAAATGAATCCAACCATATCTTGTAATGCATTGACTGGAATTACCATTCCTCAAACTATCAAGATAGATGGACATATCAAGAAGAAAAAGGTAATAGTGTTGATTGATTCAGGAAGTACCCACAATTTTATTCATTGTAAGATAGCAAAATAATTGAATTGCTTCCTATATCCAACACTAGAGTGTCAAGTGATGGTTGCAAGTGGAGGAACCATAAATTACTCTAGAAAGTGCCATAATATCAAGCTATCCATGGGAGAATATGTATTTAATAGCCCAATGCTTTCCATTCCAATGGGAGGTAATGATGTTGTACTAGGAGTCTAATGGCTACAATCCTCGGGTACAATAGCTTTTAATTTTCAAGAACTTTTCATGAAATTTTCTGCGGAAGGAAAGGAAGTTGAATTAAGGGGTATTGCAGGGAAATCAGGAAAGATAATAAGCTTTAACGGTATGACAAAGCTTCTAAAAAAGGAACAACGAGGAGTATTTGCACAATTGTGTTCGCTAGATGTTTCCACATCGAAATCATCTATTTCTCCAGATCTCCAAAAAGTCTTGGAAAATCATTCCAAGGTATTTGAGACTCCCAAAGGTCTCCCACCTACTCGTGATCATGATCATGCTATTCATTTGATTCTAGGAAGTTTTCCTCCAAACATTAGGTTGTATAGATATCCCTATGCCCAAAAGAGTGAAATTGAACGTATTGTTGCAGAAATGCTAGATGCTGGTATAATTCAACCTACTCAAAGTTCTTTCTCTACTCTTGTAGTATTGGTGCACAAGAAGGATGGATCATTCTGCATGTGTTCGGATTATAGGAAGCTCAACAAGCTCACTATTAAAGATAAATTTCCCATTCCTATCATTGATGAATTATTGGATGAATTGCATGGATCAATTTACTTCACCAAGTTGGATCTTTGTTCAAGATATCATCAAATTAGAATGAAGACTGAAGACATTTCAAAAACAGCATTTAGAACTCATGAGGGTCATTATGAATTTTTGGTCATGCCTTTTGGCCTTACCAATGCACCTTCTACTTTTTAAGGTTTGATGAATTCCATTTTCAAACCCTTTGAAAATTTGTGTTAGTATTTTTTGATGATATACTAATCTACAACAAGTCTTGGAAAGATCATGTTGAACATGTTGACAAGGTGCTACAACTATTGCAGGAGAAACAATTATATGCAAAAAGCTCCAAATGTTTCTTTGGAGTACAAGAGTTGGAATATCTGGATAATATTGTATCTCATGAAGGTGTTAAGTAGACCTTAGAAAAATTAAAGCCATTAAGGAATAGAATATTTGCACATCCATAAAGCATCTGCGAGGATTTCTTGGGTTGATAGGGTATTATCACAAGTTTTTTTAAGAATTATGGGAGAATATCAGCACCTCTAACAACATTATTGAAGAAAGATGCATTTTCATGGACTCTAGAAGCAACAAAGGCCTTCGAAAATCTTAAAGAGGCAATGTGTCAAGCACCGGTCTTAGCTACACCAGACTTCACAAAAACCTTTATTGTGGAATGTGATGCTTCAGGAAATGGAATTGGTGCTATTTTAATGCAATATGAAAGACCCTTGCTTTCAAAAGTTGTCAAATCAAGGGAAAGTATTTACACAAAGCTATTTATGAGAAGGAAATGTTGGCAATACTACATGCACTTAAGAAATGATGACCCTACCTAATGCGAAGACACTTCAAGGTAAAAATAGATCATGATAACCTTGAAGAGCAACAAAAATGGGTCACAAAGATGTTAGGTTATGACTTTGAAATCATCTACAAAAAAGGGAAGCAAAATGTTGTGGCAGATTGTTAAAATTGGAAACTAGGGCAAAACTTCATGTGGGTCATCTTATTCATGGCTGATAATATTTTTACTAGATTCCTCTCATCGAGAGGTGTAGGATTGATATAAATATCATCCGATTTTGATAAGTATTCATGGAGATATGAATTTATTTTGATTATGGAATTATTATCAAGCCGACCTACAACTCATGTAGGCTCAGAAGCCCAGCAATCACATCTATTCAAACACAAATTTTGTGTATAAATATATGAGGAATTTCCTCATTTGGACTCACTCATCTCATCACATCTCTCTCTCTCTCTCTACTGTGCAGAAAAGAGTCTCTTCTCTACTACGCAGAAAACGGTCTCTCCCTCACACATGTGAAGCCGGAAGCTTCTAAAACTAAAGCTGCAACTGCAAAAGTGAAGTTTGACCTACATGGACTAGAAGATCTCCTCATTTGAACTGTGTTATAGGTTCATCTAAACCTCCTCTGAAAGTTGCAACTTTTGGTGATGGAATCAAGTCAATTCGACAGACGGTTTGCAAGACATCGATTGCCCTAGTTTGAAGGAAGCTATTGAAACTAAAGTTGCAACTACAGAAGTGAAGTTTTTCCTGCATCGACTAGAAGATCTCTTCATATTAACTGCACTGTAGGTTCTTCTGAACCTCCTCTAGAAGCCGCAACTTTTGGTGGTGGAATCAAGCCGATTCGAAGGTCGGTTTGTGAGATATCGTCTGCCCTAGTTTGATGATGAAGCCGCTAATGTTGATGCTGCTGATATAGGGTTTGCTACTGTTGATATAAATCAGATTTATTGTACTATTTCTCTCTGCTGAATTATTGAAGATAAAAGAAGATTTGATCAAAGGGTTTCCCCACACATTGTTGGGTTTGTCCCTGGCTAGCCGCCACATCTTGTGTCTCTTGTCTTGGCTTGTTTTCTGTCGATCGTTTAATGTTCTATCTGCACTTTACTTTATGTACATGTGATTGCTAATCTGTGGAATATAATAAGAAAAAGAAGTAAATTGTTATAAGAATAGAACATACCATAACTTAACATGGTATCAGAGTTGAGGTG
>APFE030921989.1:0-11540 GCA_000404065.3 Pinus taeda
CTGTAAAAATATACAATGCAGAAACAAAGTTTCTTTCCCACAGTCTCCCAGAAGTTACAAGCCAACCAACCCTTTGCAAATAACTTGCATACAATATATAGAATGTTTGAGGAAGAGATAGAACGCCTAGGGGTTGGGAAGTTACTCAAATCATTTCGAAATGGAGATGGAGAGCCAACCATCACCTACAGGTGCAGCGCTGCAAATATGACATTTGGCTTTGGGGTGACTATTTGCCTTCCTTCGCCACTTGGATAGAAGCAAATATAGAGAAAAAACATTTTAAATTCCACCTTTGGTGCCAAAAACTGAAGTGTAGATGAGCGGGCCCACTTGGAGAAGTCTTGAACCAAAATTTCGTGAAATGGAAGCAAATTGGCAATTTTTCCTCTGTGTGCAGCGCCAATTTCTCTGTGCGTCACGCTACTTTGGGGCCTATTTTGGGGCACTTCTAGGTGTGAAAAATGTGCCCAAGTGGGATTATAGGAAATCTTGGCTTGTCTTCTTTCTAACCCCACTAGAATTTTTGAATTTGAAGTTCATTTGCCCCTCCAAATCTTAATTCTCCCAAGACTGCTTTCTGTGTGTCCAAAAAGTGGCGGAAAGGCCATTTTTGAGAGTTTTTTGAACTTTAGGAGACCCAACACTTATCAAAATTTCTAACCCGAGCACGAGTAGATGTATTTTTCGATGCTGAATCCAAAAATGCAAACCTTTTCTTGGTTGGAGAGCTATAATTTTAGCACAGGGAGAAAATCCCTGTTTTTCGCCCAAAAAATTTCCCTGTGACCAAAATATGCCCAAAGTTTTTGAGATTTTGGCTGGAAGTTCTGTATGGGGTGCTTTGGTGAGTCAAGGAGGCCTCAACCAAGATCCTAAGCCTATCTTTCTCTTTTTCTATTTTTTCCCTTTTTGTGGCTTTCCTCAGTTTTGCTTTCAAACTCCTTATTCGGGCTCTAAATCTCAAGTTTCGTGCCCTGTAATGATGAGCCATGTGTCTCAGCAGTGTGTTGTCTTTGTCGGCCTTGTTCAAAATTTTGTCCAGGTGCATGTTGACTCTCTCAAGAACAGACTCGTGATCATCCATAACCTGTTGCTCCAATGAAGTGAATTCAATCCTCCTCTGCTCGGTAGTTAGGCGGCCCTCATGGATGTTTTGTAGCTCCATGATCACATGCTGATATTCCAGCTGTTTGCTCCTCTGCTCTAGATAGTTGATGACCCATCTAGACCTCTCGAAATTGAGTATCAAGTTTTTGATTTATGTGTCTTGCTCCTGAATAATCATCCTAAGTTTGGCATTTTCTGCCTCTGTATCTTCATCCGTAATGAGGATTACACCGGTCCCTTGAGCACCTTATGGCTCACCCGAAGGCCCCTCCTCATGCATTGGCTCCTTACCTCTATCCTCTTCCTGTGTCGTCGATGCCGGAAGCGATGCCCATTCCACCCTAGGTGGAGATAACACTTGCTTTGCTGCTGCAAACAAAGGCCTAGTGCCTTTTGGATAGCCTCTCTGATATGTGATGGAAAATGGCACCACAGTGGTCTCATGGTGCTCATGCTGATGAGAAGTACCCACTATCTCATGTTTTTCCTTTGATACTGCCTATGGACTGGCGAAGAAGTCATGGGAGATGAAGTCCTCCCAAGCAATGCCCTGCAATCTCAACCGATGGACCACCAAAATCTGGATAAGAGCAAAGTGATATATGTTGTTGAGCTACTGCCGAGGGGTTTTGTGGTGCATGAATTTTCTCATCCTTTCTATTTTCCCACAAATGAAGAATGGGAGGTTCATCATACACACCCTGGTGATAGGCATAAAGGGGAGAAAACCTCCCCTCACAACTAAAGTATTTCATGATCAATCTCATGAGCGGAGCATAATCATCTCTCAGAAATCTGAATGGGAAAAGTCTCGTGAGCTAACTCAAACAACTCGCTTTTATATAAGGCTCATAAAGTTCCCTCTCCACCTTCATCTTCTTGTGCCACTCTTCTCGAACATTTGGTATGATTATTGCCACTGATATGGTTTCGGGCGTCAATGTGAAAGTGACCCCTCCCAAGATAGAGTGTCCTCCCTGTAGGTGAAGTGCAAAGAGGCGAACCAACTCATGATGAATCGTGACATTTGCCACCCTCTCACAAAATTTGAAACATGCTGAGTACTGGAAACAAGACATAGTGAGAGGGCATTCCTGTAACTTTGTGAGGGTTTTTGGTTCATCCCTGACATGTCTGCCACTCCTAGGTCTCCGGGGAGCTTGTTCTCCTGAAGCTGTATCACTATGGGTTTCCCCCTCATAATTTGATGCAGTTTCCAAGGCCATTACTGTTGTTTGTACCCTCAATTTCTTTGCTGCACTCTGAAACCACTGAACTAATAGATGCTCTGCAAACCTCTCACCAAGGGGACAATAAAACAAGGGATTTTAGGAGGGGAATGATGAAAAGAGGAACAGGGGTTTAAAAGGAGAAATTTATCACGGATTTGGGAGTGTTTGAGTATGGTGTTGATGGGGTATGGTTTGGATGTTTTGAGCCATAGGAATAGAGGGGACAAATCGATATGATTATAGTGGAGCTAGGGTGATTATTAGGGGAAACTGCTATAAGGGGATTAGCTGATAGAGGTAGGGTAGGAGCATGCTTTAGCAATAAAGTTACTGTAGCAAAACCCTAGCTTTCTTGACCTTCTTTATATCATATTTGTTTTACTTTTAAAAATTTTGCATTTGATTTCATGGTTGTCATAATAACATTCCCCTTCAAGTTTAAACGCCAATGATGAAGGTATTTGAGCTACCTCTCCCACCTTTAGGATCATTCATAATTTTTTTTGGCAATTTAGTGCATTTTGGGCTTGTAAGTATGTGTGCCGCGCACCGGGTATGCACTACACCAGTGGAAATTTTGCAATGTGGCCGGCTCCCAGTACGCCGCGCACCCTGAGTGTGCCGCGCCACCTTGTGTGTGCGCTGCGCACTGTAAAAGTCGCCCAACTTGCTTTGAGAAACAAGGGAGGGGGTTTTAGTGGTGAATTTAGGATGATTTTTTTAGGAAACATGATGGAGGGGAGGTGAGAATGATGAGGGGTGAGGGGACAAGGGGATGGGAGCAGAACCTTGGTGGCATCATCACAATTTTGCAACACCATTTATCATTTTTATTGGTGATCTTTTCCATGGATGGCCTTGTGCTTTTGGCTACCATTTAAACATCTTATAAACACCATATCATTGACAAAATTGATGTACAAGAGTATTCGTAAAGCCTACCTCTTGATTTGATGGGCTTGACAAAGATTCGAAACGGTTTTTCCTTGTTTTTGAGCTGCTGGACTATGTGTGCCGCATGCTCTTCCGAGTGCACTGCGCACCTTATATGCACCGTGCCTGTGTATTCATTCACCAGCGGGTTGCCTATGTATGCGTCGCATGTGGTGAGTGTGCTGCGCTTCTGTCTGTGTGCGCCGCACTTCCCAAATCACCTCCCAACTCACTCAAACGCTTAGCAATCTCACTCTCCCACCTTCTGCAATGTCTTTCCAAGTCTCCAATGGCACAATGGCTTTTCCTTGGGCCACAATCTGTATTTATAGGCTTGATAGAAACTGGTTTGATTTTTTCCTCTTTAAAAACCCATTTTCTAAAGTTTTTGTTCTGCACTTTTGCATTGACCTTTAAACACAATGATTTTCGCTTTTTCCTTGAAATTTTGGCTCAAATGATGAAATCTTTGGCACATATTTTCAGGGATTATGTGACGGGGCCTCCGTCTTTAACATCCATGACTGCATCTAAAAATGTCAATTGTCGATTTCTGGAAAATTTTGTCATAGTTGACCTTGCTTGACTTTTCTTCAAACAGAGTTTTGAAGAAGAGTCTATATCTCTTGCGGTGATGATGAAGCTTTCTGCACTGTAGGTGTACAAGGTCTCCCTCTAACCTGCATGGCTTGTTTTTGGACATGTTTTTTCAAAGATCAAATTGATGGATTTCTAGAGTCAAACTAAAAATTACTCTGTCCTGAAATAGGGCCAAACCTTGACTATCATGAATTTCATTGATTTTGGACCAAGACCTGAACCAGCATGGGCCAGACTTGAGGGAAACGGACTAGCATGACTTTCTCCTTCAGTTCATGGCATGTCCCTAGCGAAATGCAACTGAAAGAGAGGAGCGGGACGCCTAATCATGAAATGCATAAAGAGTTTTGATCGCTGACGGAGGACTTGACCAGGCCGACTCTAACATTGGCTCCAATGGGGGATGGTAGCTCCTATGGAGGTGCCAAGAACAATAGATCTCTAGACTCTGGCTTATTTACAAAACTAGAGTGACCAAAAAATTGACTCAAACTTACAATTGGAATAACTCAAAAACTGACTGTACATACTGAAACCAAACTGTAATAAAAAATGGTATTTACAATGGCAGTGGAAGCAGTGTTCATATATCAACAGTGATACCATTTGAGCAACCAACCATTGATCAGCCCTCGAGGACAGTCTTCTCCACTTATTTCCTTTAGTAGAAAGGCATTTTGACCCTTGTATGCTGTGACTTTGAAAGGACCTTTCCACAAATTTTTGAACTTTTCGTGCTTTCCTTTCTCCTGATTTCTTGCATCCCATTTCAGCACTACATCGTCCACCTGAAATCTATCGATCTTGGCCTTTCTATCATAGATTTTCTCCTGCAACTTGGATGTGTTCTTGAAGACTTCTTCTCTTGTTTGCTACAAGTGGATCATTTGATTTAGCCTTCTCTGCATGGGATCTTCGTCACTGCCAGCCTCCTGAAGGAGTTTGATCACCGGGGCAGCAAGAGAAGTGGGAAATATTGTGTCCACTCCATAAACAAGTTCAAATGGTGACATACCGATCGATTTTTTGTGAGTGATCCGATCTCCCCAAAGCGCATGAACCAACCTCTCGTTCCAACTCTTCTTATTTATTTCAAACAGCTTCTTGATGATGTTGACCAAAGATTTATATGAAGATTCTGCCAACACATTGCCTTGCGGATGATAGGTGGTCGAGTGAACCAGAATTATGTGATACTTATGACAAAATTCTACCATCCTTTTTGATCTAAACGCTGTTGCATTATCAGTGATTATTTTGTTGGGACAATCCAAGTGAGACAAGATGTTATTTTCATGAAATGAAATGATTACCGTGTCCATCTCTTGTCTAGTAGGGGTCGCCTCCATCCATTTTGTGAAGTTGTCCGTGGCTGTAAGGATCCATCTATGCTGTCCAGAAGATGAAGGATGAATTTCCCCAATGAAATCCAACCCCGACTACTAAAAAGGAGCGCTCACATCGATAGGCTTGAGTGGAAATGGCTGTAATTTATGTTTTCCTTTGAAAATTTAACACTTATGATAATGCTTTACCATCTTATGTGCATCAGCAAACAAAGTAGGCTAGTAGTACCCTGCTCTCAAAATTTTGTTAGCTGTTGATTTCCAAAAAAGATGACCACCACACTCTCCTCTGTGGAAATCTTCCATGGCTTTCTTTGCCTCCTCTTCTACCAGGCAGTTTAACAAGACGCAACTAGGATCTTTCCAATACAATGCAGAATTCATAATAAAAAAATTGGCAGCTTTCAATTTAAGTGTTCTCGCTTTATTTCTAGTCATGCCACGCAATGGTGATTGATTTTGCAACACATATATTATATCAGAATACCATGGGGACAACGAATACATTTCAAAATACCTAAATTGACGTTCCCTCCTCATTTCCATCAGTCAGGGCAACAATTAGATTTATGTCCAATGCATGCAAATTTGATTCAGCCATTAGCTTCGCCAACCCCTGTCCTTTGATCAGCTTTGTAGGCTTTATCTCTACGTCGTATTCTACCAAGACTGCAATCCATTTTCCTATTCTCCTTTCTGAATCGGTCTGTACCAAAACATCTTTTACAACAATATTAGGAACATAGGCCAGAATGTGAGAATGTAGGATATATACCTGGAAATCTTTCAATGCCTTCACCAAGGCCAGGGATTGCTTCTCAATGATGTTATACTTTAAAGTTGTGTCTCTTATAGATCTGCTAAAAAATGCAATGGGTCTTTCATGACCCTCTCTCTTCTGCAATAATACAGCAGCCATAGTATGCCTCGAAGCAAAAGAAAACAATATGAAATCCTGAGTATAATCCAGGCTTACTAGAACTGGAGCTAAAGAAAGGGCCAATTTGATCAAGTTGAAATATTTTACTACCTCATCTGTCCATTTCACCTGACTGTCCTTTTTAAGCATGTTGTTCATTTCTCTCAAGTGTTCTGCAAGATTGGGTACAAAACGACGCAAAAAATTCATCTTACCATTGAATGATTGTATTTCCTTTTTGTTTCTAGGCAGATCGATTTGCTGAATTTATTAGACACGTACAGGATCTATGCGGATGCCATCTTTTGAAATGATATGCCCAAGTAATTTTCCTTCCTCCATGGAAAACAAGCTCTTCTTTGGATTCAATGATAAACCATATTTCCTGCATTTTTGAAAGACAATTTTTAGGTGATGCATGTGTTTTTCATCAGATTTTGAAGACACCGTCAGGTCATCCAAGTACACCACCGAAAATAAATCCTTCTCATTCCTTCGAAAATTTAACACTTATGATAGTGCTTTACCATCTTATGCGCATCAGCAAACAAAGTAGGCTAGTAGTACCCTGCTCTCAAAATTTTGTTAGCTGTTGATTTCCAAAAAAGATGACCACCACACTCTCCTCTCTGGAAATATTCCATGGCTTTCTTTGCCTCCTCTTCCACCAGGAAGTTTAACAAGACGCAACCAGGATCTTTCCAATACAATGCAGAATTCATAATACAAAAATTGGCAGCTTTCAATTTAAGTGTTCTCGCTTTATTTCTAGTCATGCCACGCAATGGTGATTGATTTTGCAACACATATATTATATCAGAATACCATGGGGACAACGAATACATTTCAAAATACCTAAATTGACGTTCCCTCCTCATTTTCATCGGTCAGGGCAACAATCAGATTTATGTCCAATGCATGCAAATTTGATTCAGCCATTAGCTTCGCCAACCCCTGTCCTTTGATCAGCTTTGTAGGCTTTATCTCTCCACGTATTCTAGCAAGACTGCAATCCATTTTCCTCTTCTCCCTTCCGAATCGGTCTGTACCAAAACATCTTTTACAACAGTATTAGGAACATAGGCCAGAATGTGAGAATGTAGGATATATACCCGGAAATCTTTCAATGCCTTCACCAAGGCCATGGATTGCTTCTCAATGATGTTATACTTTAAAGTTGTGTCTCTTATAGATCTGCTAAAAAATGCACTAGGTCTTTCATGACCCTCTCTCTTCTGCAATAATACAGCTGCCATAGTATGCCTCGAAGCAAAAGAAAACAATATGAAATCCTCAGTATAGTCCAGGCTTACTAGAACTGGAGCTGAAGAAAGGGCCAATTTGATCAAGTTGAAATATTTTACTGCCTCATCTGTCCATTTCACCTGACTGTCCTTTTTAAGCATGTTGGTCATTTCTCTCAAGTGTTCTGCAAGATTGGGTACAAAACGACGCAAAAAATTCATCTTACCATTGAATGATTGTATTTCCTTTTTGTTTCTAGGTAGATCGATTTGCTGAATTGCTTAGACACGTACAGGATCTATGCGGATGCCATCTTTTGAAATGATATGCCCAAGTAATTTTCCTTCCTCCATGGAAAACAAGCTCTTCTTTGGATTCAATGATAAACCATATTTCTTGCATTTTTGAAAGACAATTTTTAGGTGATGCATGTGTTTTTCATCAGATTTTGAAGACACCGTCAGGTCATCCAAGTACACCACCAAAAATAAATCCTTCTCATTTGCAAATGCCAATTCCATTGCACGCTGAAATGTGGTACCTGCATTGTTTAAACCGAATTCCATTTTGGCGTAGTGAAAGGTTCCCCATGGAGTGATGAATGTTGTCTTGTTTCTATCATCTTCATGGATGGAAATCTCGTTATATCCAGAATAGCCATCAAGCAGCGACATACGAGACACCCCTACCACTCGCTGAAGTATATGGTCCATCTTGGGCAGTGAATAGTTGTCCTTTAATGAGACCTTATTTAGATTTCTGAAATCAATGCATAGGCGGATCTCACCGGTCTTCTTACGTACAGGCACTAACTTAGATATCCAATCTGAAAATATAATGGGCACAATAATACCTCATTTGAACAACCTATTTACCTCCTTTTCGATGGATGGCAACAACTTTGGATTTATCCTCCTCAGCTTTTGTTTTAATGGTTTTTGGTTGGGCTTGATAGGTATCGTAAGCTGAATGATATTTGTATCATAGGTTTTTAAATCAGAATAATCCCAAGCAAATACATCTGCAAATGAAGCCATCAAACTGATATATTTGTCTTTGATCTTTGGCGGTAATGCTTTAGACAATTTTACCAACTTTGGATTGACAGTTGTACTGATGTGGACCTCTTCTACACCCTTTTCTGTCGGCTGCAATCTTGGTTTGCCGGCTACATCATCCTGATCAAAAAGTTCTTCTAGAGGTATGAAGCCTTTAGGAATGATGTTATTCTTCAGCTGCATTACATCCATTTGATTGATCTGCACTTCATTTATACCATTCCCATTGTCTTCATCATTTTCCACATCGATTGAGGTTTCTTCAAACTTGCCTTTGTTGAGCAGAAAATCTTTAATCTCCTCACCATCTTGAAATACTTGCCAATGTCGTTGATTGTTTGGAATGGTTGGACGATGCTTGACATGGATTTCAAATCTATTGCTAGAGTTCATGGGGATCTTCAAGCTGCTCGCTGCCTTGGAAAGAGCATCAGCAATACTATTTTGGATTCTTGGCACACATGTCAAAGTGTATTCAGAAAACAGCTTCAAGATGTCCAAAACTACATTTTGATAGGCCCACATCCTAGGATGTTTTTCTTGATATTCACCTCTGACCTCTTTTATTACCAACTCGAAGTCACCATATATTGAAATCCTCTTTGCATTCAGCTTTCTAAGAATTTTCAGGCCAGCAATCAAAGCTTCATATTCAGCTTCATTATTGGAACATTCGAAGGCCAACTTGTAGGAGCAAACTCTCACACTGCTAGGTACTTTGTTTGGGGCGGAGAAAGGACTACGTACCCAACTGCCAATACCAGCTCCATCATTCCTTACTGCTCCATCAAAATGCATGGTCCATAAGCCTTCTTCCTCCTCTTGTAAGTGTTGAAAATCAGTTTGTTGTGCTTTGTCTGCTTGCTGCCCATTGTTTTCAGCTCACTGTGAACGCAATAAAATACATAGATAACCATATACACAAAGATGCAGCGGAAATAATACTTCATTTCATTAATGGAAAATACTGAAATATGCTTACAATTGGAAATATAAAAAAACCAGCTAGGGCGATGGTAGCTTATCTCTGAGAAGAGATGTGTGGCTACATGCCTCTGAACTATGTTACAATGAGCCTCGAAGGCCTATTTATTGTTGAGAAACAATGGAAAACCCTTCACATTCCAAAACCTGACCCTAGAAGATGAAACGTCATATTGTGGGCCCCGTTTTTGGGTAAGTTGGTACATCAACTACCCGGGGTCGCGAATTGGTCGTATTATCCCCATTTGATGCGCATGATAGGCCGTTGGAAAGATCTCTACGAGGACTACGACGGAAAAGATGACTTTTAGACAAAAAAATCGCTGGCGCTAGATTTCCCAAAAAAACGTCATTTAGGGCCTCAAAACGGCTCCGAAAGTTTAGGACCCAAAAAAATACTAAAAATAGTAAATTGTACTATAATTAAGGAAACTGAAAGAACTGAAAAAAGCACTAGAGGTGATCCACGTGGACTTAGCGGGTGGCCACCAATATCCACCTGGATCATTCCTCCCACCTTAGGTAGCAATGGTCCCTATTGCGTTGAGTTCCTCCATCTGCTGAACTTGTCCTGCAATCTCTGATGTGTCCAGTAATGGTGGGAAGCATGGTCGACAACGGTCCACATTGAACACTTGGTGTAGGCAAAGGAATGGAGGAATGATGTGCGGTAAAGCATTGTTTCCCGTAGCCTTGGTACTGGTGTAAGGACCATGTCGGAGTGGTATGAGCTTCTGATGGGTTCTGGTAAGGCGTTCTTTCTGTTGACGCAACCAGACTTTGTTGCCCACCTGAAACTTGTGTGGTACCCCTGTGCATGAGGAGAAGTTGTTCCTATGTTCTGTCATGACCGTATCCCTTTGCTGCTGCTGCCGCGTGGAGGAAGCCTTTGCAGGGGTCATGGATGTAGCAACAATCTTCCCCTCACTTTGGGGTTGAACCAGACAGGAAATAAATTTCCTAGTTTGTGATATGAGCTTGCTGCTTTTCTTAGCAATGATCAAAGAGGAGGCGGTAGGTGGGGCTACCTCTGGTATCCTGTATAATGAATTATCCAAAGAAATAACGATAGCACGAGGCCTTGAATCATACAGAGCATGTCGCCTCCACAAGTATGACTAGCCTAATAGTACATCACAAACATCTAGAGGTGTAAAATCACACAGTACCTCATCTGTGAATGGTTTCATGCTGTAGGGAAGGCGGCACTGCTGGCAAACTTTGAGATCTCGTCCTTCATGAAGCCACCCAATACTGTACGGTTGCGGGTGTGGTGTAGTCGGTAGGCCCAACCACTTCATGACCTCTACTGAAATAAGGTTCTCTTGGTTGCCACTGTCGACAATGAATTGCAGCGGCGAACCCTTCACCCACATCTGTGAGTGGAAAAGACATTCCCCCTCCTCTCACTCTTCGGGCTCATTCTTCTGGATCTTGGGAGTGGCAACAGTGGTGCTAAGATCCGCATCAATGATCTACTTCCCTTTGCCATTCTCCTTGTCGGGTTCTGGCTCAGGGTCAGAACATGTATCTGATTCGGAAGCCTTCAACTTGGCCACCAGTGAATGCTTGTTCCGACACTCACTTCTGTTATGAGTGGGACTCTTGTGGAACTCACACAACTTTCCTGTGTCCTTCTTTGGCTTTGTGGTGTTGTTCTTTTCTTCTGGCTTCGACGGGTTGTCTTGGGTCACCCGGCCTTGGCTTTGTCCTTTGGGTTTCGGATTAGAAGATCTAAAGTCTCGCTTCTTTTGTTTGAACTTTTTCTCGATTTTGACAGCGTATCAATATGTTGTGTCGAGTGAGGAGATGTTCAAGAACTCCATCTCTTCATGGATGTATCTGTGTAGGCAGCCATGGTATTTGAGCACCAGATGCAGCTCAGAATCTCTGATACCCAGCTGTGTGTGAAGGGTATGAAAAATTTTTGTGAACTCTGGCACATCTTGATCTCGTCCCTACCGCAGTGTTGTCCATTTGATGTATTTGTCCTCATAGCTTTTGACAGGGTAGTACTGCTCCTTGATGGAATCCCGGAAGTCATTCCAAGTGGGTGCGGCCGAAAATAGTGAGCATGTGCTTTCATCCTTCTGCTGGCAGTAGGTTTCCCACC
>APFE030921997.1:0-25726 GCA_000404065.3 Pinus taeda
GGGCCAGCGCTAATGTAAAAAGGGTTGTTTTTAAGGGCAAGGTGTAGGAGATGTCTTCAGGGCATATGAAGCTCATGTTCAGAGGTGAATGATGCAAGTGGTTTCAAGTCTTGTCACTTCTCACAAGTCCCAGAATGAGTCCTCCAATATGCAGGAGAGGGGTAATAGGGACGGTGACAAACGATGACAAATTACTGTGTAACAACTTGGAAGTGAAATTTGCATCTTTGTCTGACATAATCTTCTGCGAAACACAATGCAATCTCACCACATATCTGATGAAGACCTGTGCTACATCATTCGTTGAGTATGTACACTTCATTAGAATGAAGTGCACTACCTTCATCAACTTTCGCACCACAACCATGATGGAATCATGATGCCTAGATGTCCTCAGAAAACCAATGATAAAGTCCATGGAAATGACCTCCCATTTCCACTTTGGAATCGGAATCGGTTCTAGTAGTCCACCTTGATGCTTACGCTTTTCCTTCACTTGTTGATCATTCAAGCACCTAACCACGAGCACTGCCATGTCTCTCTTCAAATTCGTCCAATAGTAAAACTTCTTCACTATTGTCAGTGTCTTCTGACAACCTGGGTGAACCGAATATGGTTTTGTTGGGCGCAGCCTAACTTGGACAAATTTTGGGCAAGGAATTTGTGGAGCACGTAGTACAAAGTATGTCATGGAGTGCAAATTGTATAGCGCAGCAGAGTAGTGGAGCACAACAAGGACCACACAGCAAAGTCACCTTGAAAAATCTTGTAATATTGTAAAAGTTGAATGGTTTTGACCATAGGCCCTTGTATTTTGGAAACCATGGTATTGGGTCCATGGTAATGTAGTGATTTAATCCCTCAATGTAATAGTACATATAGGGATGAATAATAAAGAACGAAGGAATCTATAAATTGGATCCAGATCTATGTTTATGGTTGTATTTTTGTGATCTATAATTCATAGAAAGGGGAAAGGCTCTACAACTAAGTGCACAGAGGCCTGGGTCTGCAACTTATTGCGCTAACTGTCTACATCTTAGTGCATAAACAACCTCCAGTTGTGTGCACATGTGAAGAATTTTTTTTTGTACCAAATTCTCTATTATAAGCAACAGTTCTTGTGGACATAATCCCACATTGGGATGAACCATGGTAAAACATGTCTTCATGTGTTGATTTGCTTATTATCTGCACTTTATTTCAATACTGTGAAGTTTATGGATGTTTATGATATATTTAAGTGATAAATATAATTCTCTGAAGTAATATATAAGTGCAAAGTAGTTCATGAATGTGAAGTAGTTTATAAGTGTTAAAGCATAAGAAAATACAAAATTTCTACATCATCGTATTCCTCAAGGCTTCAAAAACCTAGTTCTGCAACCTCCCATAGTCACTTCAGGTGAAACTTCGACTTGCTTGCAAGTCATTGCCGAAAAGGCCAATGATTGAGAGTTTTGTTGGTGCACTGTAAAATCCAAACTTGGGCCAGCCCAACCTAAGACAAAAAATGGTTATGTTGTCGGGAATGGGATCTGTTTGAGGAATACTTTTATGTGGCATCCATCGAAGAAAGAAATTTGAGATTGGATAGAATAGAAGGAATGATAAATCGGATACTGCCTGTATGTGTTGAGCATCGGCCTTAAGCTCGCAACATGTTTCTTCAATAACCCAAACAATATCCAATCATCAAAGTATAATTCTAAAAACTTGTGAATATATTCTTTGAAAGTTGCAACCATCGCTCTTGAAAATATGGCAGGGGCATTCTTCAGTCCAAAAGGCATCATTGTACACTGATATGAATCCCATTCTATAGCAAAGGTGGTCTTATGTCTATCCTATGGTGCAATTATAATCTGATGGTATCCTGAAAATCCATCTGTAAATGAATAGGCTTCCTAACCTCCTACATTATGTAATACTTCAATAGTGAAAGGAGTAAGGAATGGTTCATATAGACATGCATCATTTAACTTCCTTAAATCAACACAAATCCTAATTTTTTCTTGTGTTTTATTTTCTTGTACTACCATGGGACTTACCCACTCTAATTCTTCCATAGGGTCAATGATTCCAGCTGCTAACATTTTGTCAAGTTCTTTATTAACTTTTTCTTTGTACTTTGGATTCAATCTATAAGGCCTTTTCTTAACTGGTTACACATAAGGATTTAGAGGAATCTTCATAACTCCTAAATATCTTATTATGCCCTTCATATCTGAAAACTTAGCGGGAAATAACTTCTGGTATTCATGCAGAAGATTTGTCACTTTGTTGATTGTTTCTTCATCCCGATAATATCCTATTGTTGCAAACTTCAGCTCCTCTTCTAATCCTATATCCACCTTCTTTGTCTTCAATGGCTTTGTTATATTAGGAAATTCTAACTCAGTTCCATTCACTTCATGGTAGCCTTTAGATTTTGCTATGTCAATATTGTGAGGGTCTTCATCTTCTTCTGCAATGATGTTGTAGCATTCTAGTACATTTTGTAGTTGTGCAACCCAATCAGGCTAGCAAGTGAGTGGAATTTCATTCTCAAAAATCTTCCTTTTAACTATCTAAAGGGCTGAATCTATATATGGACAATCATCTTCAAAGCTAAATTTCAATATAAAGCCATCAACCATCTCTGCCCAATTCGCAGTACCATGTTAAAGTTATGATTCCAGGTACCAGTTTTGAGGAATTGTCTCCAATGTATGGATGAACCCATGCACCCATTCTTCTCATGGAATCTCCTTCCATGTTGTCATGCAGATATGGATGTGCTCTCTAGGATCAGTTTAACCATCATATTTATATGCCAACTTTGTTTCTATCTAACCAAACATTATCCATATGAACCTTTGACATTATTTCCAAGTTCCTATATTCTGCTTATGTGTACCCCACCATCTAGCAGGAGTATCACTTCAGGCTATATCCATAGCTAACCATCTTTTAAATTATTCAAGAAAAGTATTTATATCACCCAAACCATCATAAAAAGGTAAGTCACATACCTCAGTTGTCATACATTGAACTGCTTTAGTAACTCTTGCACATCACCTCCTAGATAATTCATGTAACCCGTTTTACCAATTTTCCAATTCTTCTTCTGAATCTGAAGCACACAAACTGTCATGCTCCAAACTCAACTTGCCTTCATTAGGGTTAACACAGTCTTTTTATTTTGTTTTCATCTAATAGATGTTATATATATCGATTGCATTGTACTCCTCTTTAACTGGTTCAATATACCTTGCTCCTTCTGATGGATCCAAGGGAACGATCACTCTCATATTGTTGCTTTCAAATATCATTTGCCTCTTCTTTAAGTTGATTATAGCCATGTTGGAAAATGCCCAATCTAGTCCAAGTAATGCAAGATAGGGGTTACCATCATTCACAATTTATATTACTTGAAAATCAATAGTATTGCACACCCCTTCAATGTCCACTGTAATGCCTACTAATCTTCCTAAAGGAACAATATTTTGTTGATTCGCCATTCTTAGTTGAATAGGTGACCATTGAAACTTCGATTTACCCATTAAATCCCATGTTTTCTTTGTCAGGACATTAGCTTCAGATCCTAGATCTAAAATAACTTGGTCCATGTCATATTCTCATACTTGTGCACTAAGCCTCATTCATTTTCCAGTTCTCTTTTGTCTATATAAATTGTTAACTTTGCACATCTCACTCCACAGTACTTCTTTAGATGCATAGGAATTTATCAATTCCTGAAGTCCTTATACATATTTTTCATCTTGCAACAATTTCATACAAGTTTGAAGAAAAGATTTTAAAGTATTTACCTTATATGTTACATCATATTCTTGTATTGTCAAAACTTGGCTTTGTGTCGAAGATGATACACCCCAGCTATCATTTTGATTATGTGGCACACTAGATGTCGAAGCTCCTGCATCCATAAAGCTTTGCTCTGCTTCCATAAAGACTTCTTTTTCCTTTTGAATATCAAACACAGGGGATTTTTCAGTAGTCTTTCTAGCCCATGTAGCTTCAACTTCCTTTTTTCCATCTGATTTATCATTTCCAGTCTCAACTCCACTCCTTATTAATGTGAGGTTCATTGGTTCTTGGTTTTGTAGTCATCATCTGAATATTCTATGTTGGCTATTGATTTTTCTTTTCTTTCATTTTTGTCATAAGCACCGGACACTCTTCAATTACATTATCGAATGATTTGCAATATTTACATGCTGTAGTAGGATTCTAACAATCTCTTGCAAAATGACCTGTGTTGCCGCAGTTGTAACAGATAATATATCCATGACCTCAACCAACTCTACCACCTTGACCTCTTCCAGTATAGCTGCCTCGACATCTTACATTCTATAGGCATCAATATTGCACTCCATCATCAGTTCATAAGCTCAACAAATGTTTTCATCATGCCCTACTAATTTGCTGAATTTTCAATAGAAGATTCTTAGAGTCTGGACATACTTATGCAATAGGAAGTAATCTTTTGTGTAATGTTCAACTCTAGTTTTACATACCTCACACCATAATTCGAATCCATAATTCAAAAGATTCGGTGCTCCACTAGCCATGTAGTTTCTGAAGAGAGGGAATCATTCTTTAGAACGACCTTCTACTTTACACTTTTTACACCACACTTCCTCTCTTACTTCCTTACTTTTCTTCATATCATGTATTTTCATAGTCAAATTTTCCAGTTGACTCTAGATCTGTTGCATACCTGCATTGGTATTCCCTATAGGCTAAGCTTCTAATTTTTATCGCGAGTTCTAAAGCTTCGGATTGAATTTCTATCTTCTGTTGTGAAAGGCAATATTATATGTGGAAGCAACGCAACTATAAACCATTATTTATGTTTTTGCGGAGCTATTTCGAAGCTCAACTGATCCAATAACATCTTGAATCTTTGATCAAATTCCCAAACAGACTCAGTAGGCTTTTTTTTATTTCTTTTAATTTTGTGATACACTGTGACTCGAACTTCAGCTTCTTAAATTATTTTACCAATGTTGTTTTAATGTTTGCAAATGATCTGATCTGATTGCTTAAATACTTCATGTACCATGTTAGTGCTCTATCTCATAATGTTGTGACAAGCTACGCTTTCTTCATATTTTCATTGTGGACCTACTTCGTTGTCCATACTGCTTTGCATAAAAACCAAAATTGCACTAGATCCTCTAATCTAGTCCCTTTAAATATAGGTAGCTTAATATCATCGTTCACATTTCTTCTTGGAGGGGGAGGGCGTGAAGCAGGGGGATTCGTAAGGGAAGGGGGATGTGGGGTAGGGAGGTAGGGGAATGGGGAAACCCAAAGCACCCTAATTACTACTTGGTTCTGGCTTCGGCAAACTTTCAGGCTCGAAGGGTGAACACTAAAAAGTTACTTCAGGATTCTCAGGGCGGTCTTCTTCACTTTTAGACTCACTTAAAAGAGGGCTATAGTCAGTTTCTATAAAAGTCTTTGAATTTTGGCCATGATCTCTCTTCCTAGTGTCTATTATATATCTTTTTCCACTTTCTGTCGTTCCATTTTCTTCTTCGGATCTTCTCCCAAACATAAGTGAATAATAATCTGACTGCATTCATAAAATTCCCTTTTCGCACAAAAGAATCTTAATCCAAAGTTTTAGAGATCTCAAGAACTTACCTCACAGTCCTTTGAAAAATTGCTTCGCTATAGGACATAATCAAGTCTACCCTGAACTCAGTAATGAATCTTCCCAAGATGTTGTCAATCTAGAATTCAACAACTCTTGAAATTCTCCTATCACTATTCTTGAGTCATTGTATCAATTCAGGGGTCCACTCCTTAGGTTCGTCTCCTTTAAACATTTTTTTCTTTGAGCCAACCTTGAAATCAACTTGTATAGCTCCACATGGAATGAACCGAAGAATATTTCATATTGATCTTCAAAAATATACTTCTCCATCCACCTTTCAGTTGATATATGAGGGCTTCTATTCTCTTTTTCTGCAAGTTCTCGTTCCTTCTGTTCTACCCAATCTTGAATTTCTTTCTTCGACGGATTCCACATAAACATATCCCTCAAACAGATCTCGATCCCAGCAATGGATTCATTTGTTGGCTTAGGTTGGGCTTACCCAGGTTCAAATTTTAATTCACGCCAACAAAACTGTCAATCACTGACCCTTTCAGCAATGACCTGCAAGGAAGTCGAAGTCTCACCCGAAGCGACTATTGGAGGTTCCAAAACCAGGTTTTTGCATCCTTGAGGGATACTGTGATGTAGCAATTTTGTATTTTATTATGCTTTAACACTTAAAAACTACTTCGCATTCATGAACTACTTTTCACTTATATATTACTTCGCAGAATTACATTTATCACTTAAACATATCATAAACATCCATAAACTTCACAGTACTGAAATAAAGTGTAGATAATAAGCAAATAAACACATGAAGACATAGATTTTACCATAGTTCATCCCAATGTGGGACTATGTCCACAATAACTATTTCTTATAATAGAGAATTCGATACAACAAATAGTTCTTCACCTGTGCACACAGCTACAGGTTGTCTACGCACTAAGCTGCAAAAATTTTGTGCACTAAGTTGCAGACCCAGGCCTCCGCGCACTCAACTTTGGAGCCTTGCCCCTTTCTCTGAAGTGCATATCACAAAAATACAACCATAAAAATAAATCTAGATCTAATTGATAGAAGCCTTCCTTCTTTATTAGTCATCCCTATATGTATTATTACATTGAGGGATTACATCACTACATTGCCATGGACCTAATACCATGGTTTCCAAAATACAAGGGACTATGGTCCAAAACCATTCAACTTTTTCAATATTACATGATTTTACAAATAGGAAGGGGCTTCACCGTGAAGCCCCTATACTGCATGGTGAGTTTGTTGTGTGGTCCTCGTTGTGCTCCATTACTCTGCTACGTAGTCCACTTCACACTTTGTGACATCCTTTGTATTGCGCACTCCAAAAAATTTGGATTCCTTGCCCAAAATCTAGCCAAGTTGGGTTGCACCCAACAAGTTTTGCATGAAACTCCCTCAATATCACCTTCTTAAGCTCAATGTTGTCTAACACATAATCCTATCTCTCAACCTGACCAATCCATCTGTCATGAGACAATATTCCACATCCTATGCACCTATACTGGCACTTATACATGTGCTTATGCCTGTCTATGCATGTACCTATACTTTGTTGTAACCTATGCCTGAGGTACATGTATTTGTTATCCTACTGACTTGCCTGTAAGATCTGAGCCTCTAAATCACTCCCATAGGAGCTCATAGTTTCTATATGATTCACATGTATATGTCTGCTAAGAGAATTTCCATCCTTGTTCTCTTTACCTTTAATATACCTTATCTCAAAGTTGAACTCACTGATCATGGCCAACTATCTAGCTATCCTTGCATTCAGATTCGGTTGGTCAAATAGATACCACAATCCATTTTGGTCACTCATCAATACAAATTGTTTGCCAAGGAGATAGTGCCTCCACATCTTCAATGCATGAATGATCACTACCAACTCAAGATCATGTGTCAGATAGCTCCACTCGTGCTCATTTATTTTCTTTGATTCATAGCATACTACTTGGCCTTCCTGCATAAGAACTCCACCAAATCCTCTCTTACAAGCATTTGCACATGCCACAAACTCTTTATCCAGATCTGCAATATTTAACACTGGAGCATGTGTCAACAATTGTTTCAACTGCTCAAAACTAGCTACACATTCCTTTGTCCATTGAAACCTATTTCCTTTCCTTGGCAATGATGTGATAGGATAATCAATCTGCAAGAAGTTCTTGATGAACTTCTTGTAATACCCTGCTAACCCCATGAAGTTTCTCACCTTATCCACATTCCTAGGAGCTTCCCACTCCATGATAGCTCTTACCTTTTTTGTTTCCACTATTATGCCTTCCTTTGAAACCATATGTCCCAAGTGATGTACCTCAGTGTGAAAGAAACTGCACCCACTGAGCTTAGCATACAACTGATTCTCTCTCAACAATCTCAATTTTGTTGCTAAGTGTTCGGCATGCTCTTCTTCATTTTCATAATATACCAATATATCATCAATGAACACAATAATCAACTTGTCCAAATGAGGACACAACACACTATTCATCAATCATATAAAAGTAGTTGGAAAATTAGGCAAACCAATTGGAACTACAACAAAATCATAATGTCCATAACTAGTCTGAAAAGCTATCTTGTGAATGTCATCTTCTTTAATGTGTACCTGATGATATCCGGATCTTAGATCAATCTTCAAGAACACTACTAATCCCTTCAACTAATCGAACAAATCATTAATCCTTTGCAACTGATACTTGTTCTTGATGATCACCTTGTTCAACTTCATGTAATCAATGCACAACCTAAGAGTACCATCCTTATTCATTACAAAAAATATCAGTGCACCCCAAGGCGATACACTTGGCCTAATTTATCCCTTGTCCAACATTTCATTCAACTACAGCTTCAACTCTACCAACTCGAGTGTGCTCATTGTTAGCACCTAAATCCGCCTTAGGCTGAAGGAAGGCAACATTCAAGGTAACCAAAAACCACACTCAGTCTGGTAGCTAGCCCTACCAGAACAAGAGAGGGCTCTCTCCGAGTCACTCTCAGTGAATAGATGAACGAAAAGGCCTGAGATGACTTACAGTGAACTATTGATCTTAGGCTAGTAAGTGAATATGGATACAAGAAGTGATTTTTATGAATGACTGTGTTTCTGGGATGGTATGGGACCAATGGACCTCAATGAACAGAGAACTTAATACAAAGGCACATATTAGTTCATGAGGCAAGATAGGCAGAAAGCCTAGCAATTTAGTTTAAGATAGCACGAAATGGAGAGATTGATTAAGAGGGTGAAAAGGGCATGGACAACATGAATCCTTTTCAATAGAAGAATGAACACTGAACATGAAATTTTCCCACAGGCAGAGCAATAAAATTGAATTCTACCTTACCTAACTTAGAAAATTTCACTGGAAATGAACATGAAATGAACTATGAAACATAACAAGATACATATGAAACAGAAGAGACACATTTGCTACACTCACAACCACATGAATCTCATGAAACAGAGCCACTGCCTTTCATTAAATCTCTGTAAAAAATATACAATGCAGAAACAGAGTTTCTTTCCCACAGTCTCCCATAAGTTACAATCCAACAAACACTTTGCAAATAGATTGCATACAATATATAGAATGTGCCATGAAGAGATAGAATGCCCAAGGGTTGGGGAGTTACTCGAATCATTACAAATGGCTTGGGTGACCCTTTGCCTTCCTTTGACACTTGGATAGATGCCCATCTGGAGTGAAATTTTTTTAAAAGCCACCTTTGGTGCCAAAAAAATGAAGTGTATATGAGGGGGCCCACTTATGAAAATTCGGGAAGCGAAATTTCGCGAAACAGAGGCATTTTGGGCCTTTTTTCCTATATGCGTCGCACCCTTTTCTGTATGCGTTGCGCCACTTTGAGGCCATTTTTGAGGCACTTGCAAGAGTCCCAAATGTACCCAAGTGTGCTCGTTGGAAAGCCTGTCCTGTCTACTTTCCAACCCAAGTGGAATTTTTTAATTTGCAGCTCATTTTCCCCTCCAAATATTTATTCTCCCAAGATTGCTTCCTGTGTGTCAAAATAGGGGTAGTGAGGCCATGTTTTGGGTGTTTTTGACCTCCTGGAGACTCAAATCATGCCCAAATTTCTTGCCCGAGTGCCAGTAGTCATGGTTTTGCATGATTAATCCAAAAATGCAAACCATTTCTCATTTGGAGCTCCCAATCCTACGCGTCGTGCCGGTGGTGCGACACGTATAGAGAAAAAACCTGTGTTTGTGCCAAAAAATTCCCATGTGACCAAAATTGTCCCAAATTTCTTGAAATTTGGGCTGGAGGTTCTCTAAGAGGCACTATGTCGGGCCATAGAAGCTTCCACCAATATTCAAAGCCGATCTTGCTCTTTTTCCTCTTTTGTTGCTCTGCTTAGTTTGGCCTTCAAGCTCCTTATTTAGGCCTTTGCGCTCATGTTTCGTGCCCTGTAATGATAAGCCATCCTCTTCAATATGGCTTTGTCCCTGTTGGCCTTCTCTAGCAGTCTCTCCAGGTGTAGATTGACCCGCTCTAACCAAGACTCACGATCGTTGTTGATCTCTTGCTCCAAGGTAGTGAGCTTGATCCTCCTCTGCTGGGCAGCTTGTCGATTCTCACGGATGCTTTGCAGCTCCATGATTTCCTGCTGGTCCTCAAGCTGTTTGTTCCTCTACTCCAGATACTTGATGATCCATCTAGCCCCCTCCACATTGAGTATCAAGTCTTGGATCTCTGAGTCCTGCTCCTGAATGGTCATCCTAAGTTTGGTATTTTCTGCCTCTACCTCATCATCCTGAATGAGGATGACATCGACCTCCTGCACACCTGATGGCCCCTCATCATGCACAGGCATCTTGCCCTTATCCAGTACCTGTGTATTCGATGCTGGAAGCGAGGTCCCTTCCACCCTGGGTGGAGATAACACTTGCTTTGCTGCTGCAAACAAGTGCCTACTACCTCTCTAATATGTAACAAAAACTGGCATGGTAGTGGTCTCATGGTGCTCATGTTGATGAGAAGGACCACCCAACTCCTGCTCTGGCTCTGATAGTACCTGTGATGTGCTGAAGAAATCACGGAAGATGAAGTCCTCCCAAGCAATGCCCTGCAATCCCAACTAATGATCTACCAGAATTCGGATAAGAGAAAAGTGAAACACATTCTTAAGTTGTTGCTGAGGGGTCTTATGCAGCATGAAGGTGTTCCTCCTCTCTATATTCCTGCATATGAAAAACGGGAGGTTCATCATCCTCACCCTGGTAAATTGCATGAGCAAGCGGATGTGATAGGAATATAGTCGAGAGAACCTCCCCTCACAGCTGAAGTATTTCATGATCAATCTCATGAGTGGAGCATACTCATCTTTCAAGTATCTGAAGGGAAAGACTCTTGTGAGCTCATTCAAGAATCTGGCCTTGATGTAAGGCTCATAGTGTTACCTATCCAACTTCTTCTTCTTATGCCATTGTTCTCCAACATTTGGTATACCTGTTGCCACTAATATAGCTTCGGGTGTCAATGTGAAAGTGACCCTGGCCAAGATAGATTGACCTCCATGTAGATGAAGCACAAATAAACAGGGCAACTCATGATGAAATATAACATTTGCCACCCTTTGACAAAATTCAAAACATGATAGGTGCTGGAAGCATGACATGGCAAGAGGACATGCTTGTAACTCAGTGAGGGTAGTGGGTTCATCCTTGACATGTTTGCCACTCTTGTGGTGTCTCCTAGGAGCCTACTCTTCTGAGGATGAGTCACTCTGTGTCTCCATCTCATACTTAGACGTATGCTATGATGTCATGACTGCAATGTGGACTATGATTAGGCTGCCCTTTGATGATGGTGTGAGGCTGGGTGCCTCTGTAATATTTGTTACCAAGGGGAAAAATGAAACAGGGAGTATTAGTGAAGGGAGTGATGTAATTGGGATAGGGGTTATAGGGAGAAATTTGTTTAGGGATATGGGAGGAGTTTGGGTATTTTGATGGGGTAGGGTTTGGGGTTTAGTGTTGACCACATAGTGGAGGGATAGGGGAGAGGGTTTGGTAGTATTTTAGAGTAGGGGTTTTAGGAAAAATGATAAAGGGAGGATGGGAAAAATGATAGGTGAGGGGAAAGAGGTGAGTGGAGTGAAACCTTGGCACTAACAACACATTTTAACAACCCTAGCCATCATGTTTCTTGGTGATTTCTTATGGTTGATTTTATACATTTTGGTGGCATTGAAACATCTCTATAAACACCATATCATTGACAAAATCTGATGAGCAAGGAATTTCATAAGGCCTACCTCTAAATTTGGTGTGCTTCACCAAAATTTGGAAGTGTTTGGGCACTAGTTTTGGTCCTTGTCTGCGTGTGCTGCGTGCAAAGCCCAATGCACAGCGCCCTGGGTATGCGTCGCGCCCTTAGAGCTATTGAACTGTGGGCAGGTTGTGTGTGCGTCACGCCCTCTGTGTGTGCCGCGCTCCTGGGTATACGTGCCGCGCCCTCTAAACCCACCTCCAACTCACTCAAATGCTCACAAATGCACAATCACACCTTTACAACGCTTCTCCAAGGCTTGTAATAGCATAATGCCTTTGGTTTTGATAAAAAATTGTATATATAACCTTGGAAGAGATGGGTTTAATTTTTGCCTCTTCAAAAACCCATTTTTCTAATGTTATGTTTTGGCACTTTTTCACTGACTTTAAAACACACTGATTTTCACTTTCCCTTTGAAATTTTAGCTCAAATGATGAAATTTCCGGCACTCTTTATAGGGACTATACGACAGGACATTTTCCATGGAAACCATGACTGCATCTGAAAAAATCAACTGGCGAATTTTTTGAAAATTTTGTCATAAATGACACTGTTTGACTTTTCTTCAAAATAGAGTTTTGAAAAAGAGTCGAAGTCTATCCACATGACGATGAAGCTCTTTGAACCATAACTATGTAAGGACCTCACTCTAGCCTACATGGCTTTACTGGACATGTTCAAAGACCAAATTGATGAATCCCTAGACCTAGACATCGAAAATGACTTTTGTCCTTTAGAGGACCAGACCTTGACTGTCATGGACTTTGATGATTATTGACAAAAGACCTGAGCCAGTAGGAGCCAGACACGAGGGGGAATGACTATCATGACCTTCTCCATCAAATTATGAAATGCCCCTAGCGGAATGCAGCTGGGAGAATGGAGAGGGACACCTAAACATGAAATGCAAAACGAGTTTTGATCTCTGAAGGAGGACTGACCATACCGACTCTAACACTCATCATGTAAGGTGCCTTAGATGTTGGTTCTTCCCCTCGTACCAACTCAATATAAAATACTACTTCCCTGTGAGGTCACAACTTTGAAATATCTGCGAGAAATACATCCTGGGACTATTGTAGAACTGGGTACCTACTCAAAACATCTACATCCTCAACTTCTTTACTGTTGATAGTGTTAGACCCATCAACACTCAGGGGATCTCTTCGATATGAAGTCCCAATCATACCTCACACCATTTGGTGTAGTAGTTCCATCCGGTATAAAGGCTCGGTTGAAAATTCCTTAAATATTTTCCTTGGATCTAGCTGTCAGCACAAGAGAGTGATGCAATGGTATCTTTGAAAAGAAAGGGAAGTGTGCCTGGTGAGTGTGTAGTTGCAACTGTGTCGAGGTTCTTAAACTACAAAGGGAAATAAACTGAGCCTCTAGGTGAGAGGTAATAGTACAACCCAAGAAGTGAAACATAAACCAAAAGGATCTATCTAACATCCAGTGAAATATTCCACAGTGGATGCGACGGTCGTTACAACCAACAAACAAGGAAATATTTGTCTAGTAGTCCGTGGAATAGTCCACAAGGATGGGACATAAATAACAACCATTACAACACATTCTCAATAAAATAAGCACTAAATAATAACAAAAATAGTTCAACTATATTAGTACCTATTGAGGAAAATTAATTAACTATCATTTAATTGTCAACCCGGGGGTTTCGTAAAACTTGCGAAGCATGCATGCACTATATATGCTAGAAATTAACTTCCAATTTAGATCAACCTAAATACTAAACCAAATAACGATAAACCAAATTCACCTATTCTAATTCAATAATAAATTCAAAGGAAATTATAGTACAATGTTTGGAATTGAAATCTTAATCTATCACACTTGCAGGAATTGAAATCTTAATCTAACACACTTGCAGGAATTGAAGTCTTAATCTACCACACTTGCGGGAATTGAAGAGCACACCACTCTTTCAAAAATGAAATTGCATGAAATAAAATCTACTCTATGGGATCATGTGTGTGTTATCAAATCAGGATCCTATCAAATGAATAATCAAAACCACATGATATGAAATGAAAGCAAAAACAATAATTCTTAACCTCTAGATATGAAAGCAATAAAAACAATCACTCGTAACCTCTCACACGGGAAAAGATATGAAAGAAATAAATCTTAATCTATGAAAGCAAATAAAAACAATCATTCTTAACCTTTCACACAGGAAAAGATATGAAATAAATAAATCTTAATCTATGAAAGCAAATAAAAACAATCACTCTTAACCTCTCACACAGGAAAAGATATGAAATAAATAAATCTTAATCTATGAAAGCAATAAATCTTAATCTATGAAAAACAATAAATCTCACACATTATAGATGGCCAATCCAAAAGCATGAGGGATGGAAAGTTGAAAGGCTCCAAATACAAGCATAACCAAATCAAAGTGAACATCACTCATGAACATGGTGCCAAATACAAATTCTATATTCAAAACATGAGCATCTCCCCAACTTTACACATGCCTTCAAACAAAAAGGCTTTCCTATTTATACTAAAACATAAGAAGCTACCCTATTTAATGAGGATACACTAAAATCTCATATAGTTACAACCAAATAGCTCATCATGAGACACATATCCCCTAGGTGTCTCATAGAGTTCTAATCAAAATAAGAAATGATAAGACACCTCATAGAGTTACAATCCAAATAGGACACATATCCTTCTTTGACCTTTTATTCAAATATCCTTTGAAGGGAATTCGAATTTGAGCACTAGAGGCCAAATAAGGGAGCCTTGGAAGCTTCCAAATAACCTACACATGTCATGAAACTCAAGCCACATATATAGATACATGAAACCATGTTAATTTCCTAGTTTTTAATCATAAATTCACTTTAAACACATAAAATAAATAACTTTGGTAAATAATGATCCTAACCCATATATTAATGAAAATGGTGGCTAATGAAAGGTTATATGGTTATGGAGATGTGACATGTGAGTGAAATGGTGGAAGTAAAGCTGAAAGTGGATGTCATTTTGAAGACATTTTGGAGGCCCAATAGTACCTGTGAAAGAAAACATGAAATACAAATGTCCACAGAATAGTCTTACAAACATTCATAGTCCATGCATGAAGAACACGTTGGCCTTAAAAGGATTTTTTTTACTAAGCAAAAGTTCCAAGACAAATTTTTACAATGTACATCACTAGCCCCTATAGTGGGACATTAGAGCCACTCCTTGCTCCTCAAAGAGCTGGTTGGTCTCTCTAATGCCTTACGGGAGGAGCCAAGGTGAAAATTCCTTTGCTCATACAATGAGGGGGTATATATAACCAAGAGGTGATGGTTCCCCCTTGTGACTCTTTGACTACCCTCACTACTTTTCGACTTCCTTTGAATTTTCAGCTTACATGACTCTTCATATTCATGTGTGTCCTTTGGACTTCCACTTTACAATACATTTGAATACAATATACATGGTCCACAATAGTGATGTGGCATATGACTACTCATGACATGACACTGCTGACATGGACCGCATGATGATGTGGAAATTTCAATTCACTGTTGTTGTTGAGTGTTGAATGTCTTCTTACATTGCTTTCTCTTCTCCTCTACATGGCTTGGCGATGTGGATTATTCAATGATCTTAAGTCTTGGATGGTAGTTGCAAAATTGTGTCCCTTTGCTTCCTCTTGATAGATCCACTTGTGTGTTCAGCTGTAAGAGAGTCTTTAGGCATGCTTCCCTCCTTCTTCTCCTTCTTCATCATCTCGCCACGACTTGATAATATACATGTTCCTGAAATTCACTCATGACGGGATGACATCAATCTGAAAACCCCCTAGTCTAAGATGATGCATTCTTATCCATGAACTTAGCCTGGGACAAGTTACAAACTGAGGAAGGGGGACCAGTGATTGCACATTATGTAGTTCCAGCGGACGGGGGAAGAGCTTAGGCTTTAAGACTATGAAATTTGCAACTTAGGGAGGCTTGAAAGGCAAAACTGCATATTTTCTAGAGGCAGTGGGTCCAACTAAGGGAAAGGACACTGAAGGGAGAAGCTGCACAATTTTGGAGGTTAAGGGAGGTTGGGATTTTCTCATTGTTCATTTCCAGCAAGAAAGGAAAAATCTTGAGGGTTGAAGATGCAAAGTGCACAGTTCAAGGAATACTAGGAGGCACAACTACACAATTTTGGAGGTCAAGGGAGGTTGCTCGACTCAGGAATTGTGTAGACAAATAGCCCTCACACTGTGCAGTTCTAGGTAGAAAGTTCCCATCCTAGATGGCTAATACTATGTAGTGTGCAATTCAGTCGAGGCCCGATGAGGCTAAGTTTCCAGGTTGGGAAAATTATCCGAAAATGGCTAAGTGCAGGAAGGGAGATGGACTTGTGATCACACACTTAGCATACTTTTTCCACATGTCAACATAGATCATCAAGAGAAACAAACATGGAATTTCCCTCTATTTGACTGCCTCATGACAAGATATGACAAGTGTGACACTTAAGATAGACTTTAGGACAACCGTGACAACACTTGTGCGACAATTCTCAATACTTTGTGTATGGATGTGACAGATGTTTACATGGTTGGTATAACTCCTATAGACAAAGATCAACCTTCGAAACCACCAAAAAATCTCACAAACATTGTACGATAGTTAAACATGCAAAAAGATGACAGTTAATCCTACATGCAAAAGGAGCCAAAGAACTTCAAGAAGGCTCATCAAATGAGCTTTTATGTTTGCAACAATAAAGAAAATACCAAGGAAGGATCCGAAATTTGGGTGTAAGATAAAATTTTGGAGGGTGTTGCAATAGCTACAACACTTGGCGACAAACTGGTTGAACTCCAACTTCTCTGTCTTGGTTAATTTATCTTGTCTAGGGCCTTGGTTCTTTAGGGAGTATTGATTCATCATGCAAATTACCTTAGCCTTCCCACTTACCCTATGAACAGACATGACTCCCTATATGCCTTCTCAGTTGAACACGACACAAGATTCAACATAATCACAATGTTTTGAGTTTGGGAGGGTATTGCATCTCGTGAGCTTAAGATTTTCAAAGTATAATTTTTCATCTCTAGTGTTGCTCCACTTCCAGTAGGCCTGGACATTACCTCGACGGAGTCACGTAGGAACACAAACATTTCTCTTCTCCCAATGAACATGGATAGTACCCAGGTGGAGTTGCTTTCTTCACCTCTTTGCACAAGAAGCTTTCCTCTTCTTTCACCTTTATTTATTTATTTAAAGAGAATTGTGTATCGACACTTATTTATTTTGGGGTGGAAGATGGATCCCAAGTTATTGAGAAAAGAAGAGGTTGTTCCTTCATAGAATCATATAGAGACCTCTGATTTAGGTTTACTCATTTAGATTTTCCCCTTCTTCATTTCTACTAGTTGGATAAGCTTGAGAACATCAAAGCCGCAAAAATTGAGTATAGGTATGAGGTTTTCAAACTAACCATGGGTTCATAGCTAGACCAAAACTCTCCTAACAAATGGATCATATTTTCTGTCAGAACTTCATCAGCCAAAATATGTAACCAACACAAGGAAGGTGGACAAAAGGCTAGCCAAATGCTAAAGTGTGGCAAGCCTCTTTAAATTTTAGCCACACACACACTAAAAAGCCCCAACATATTCATTTACAATGCTTATTCACATAACAAAAACCAAAACAAAAGTCAAACGAACAAACAAACAATAGAAAACAAAAGACTATGTACATAGTGCAGGGAACAACCCCATATTTTCACTGAAAATATTGCTTTAAGTCTTGGCCATTGACAAGGAGAAAGTCAATCTTCCTGTCAAGCGATTGAAGATGATATGTGTGTTGGCCAAGCTTTTCGTGTACCATGAATGGCCTAATCCACAAGGATTGAAACTTAGTGTGTTTTCCTTTGTCCTCGCCAGATTTATCCCACTTTAAGACTAAGTCACACACGCTAAAGTTTTTTTCCCCTGCATACTTCCTCTCAAACCACCTCTTGATATGACTCTGGTGAAGTAAAAAGTAAATATTCGATGGGAGGATGGCTTCTTTTCCTTACACCAGGAAGTAAGGGAAGGCATTCAACGAAGGTATTAGCATGACATGGTCATCCCATAAGGCATTCCCCAAAGCAAAGTGCTAGTTTCATTGTTCAAATAATATGGTATTTTTTACGATGCAGATAAGGTTCTTGTTTGTGGATTCAGCAAGACCATTCCCCTGTGAACAGTAATTAGATTAATGTTTCAATTTAATATCATTTTCCAATGCAAAATCATAAAGTCTTAATGATGAAAAGTATGTTGCATTGTCAAAAACAAGTGACATAGGAACATTGAACCTGGAAATGATGTTCTATTATAGAAAGTTGATGACTTCTTGACTGTTCACCTATTTGAGAAGAACTGCTTCTGTCCACTGCATGAAATAGTCTATAGTAGTTAAAATGTAGCAGTGCTTCTTTGATGAGTGCGCGATAATTTCCCCAATAATGTCCAAGCCCCACTATTGAAAAGGTTCTTTACAATGGGCTGCAGCGGGGTTGCTAACTTCTAATTTATGTCGACACACCTTTAAAAGACTGGACACTTGCATGCATACACATGAGCATCTTTGAATAATGTAGGCCAGTAAAATTTGGCCTGCATAACCTTATGTGTTGTTGTTTTTCCTGCAAAATTTCCCTCGGCTAGTTCGTCGTGGAGATCACACAATACCTTTTCTGAATCGTGCGTTGGTCCGTCATGGAGATCATGCAATACCTTTTTTGAATCGTGCGTTGGTCCATGTGGAGATCATGCAATACCTTTTCTGAATCATGCGCCTCCAAACACATGAGCAGTACTCTATTATGGTTCTTTCTGAATAGCACCCCATGCACCAACTGATAAGATAATTCTTTAAGTCAAAGTGCTACTTTCTGTCGTGTGGAAATATGAGAGGGCATTGTATCGTGGTCAAGGTATTGGCACAAGTATGTGTACTAAGAGTTTATGCTTGTAATGGGGGAGGCTCACTCAACATTATACATCTCGATCTCTTGCTCCCATCCTGCAAGCTCTTCTTATTCTTCTTTTGTGTTTACTGCTTCTGCTGCTAGTTGGCAAAGACCATGACCCTTGACTATGTGAACTAGCTTGATTTCTAGATCATACTCTTGTAACCCAGTCATCCAGTTCACTCTCCTTTCACCCAGCTCTTATTTAACATGAAATGACATGACTTTTGGGTGTGGGACAAAGATTGCAAAATGGTTCTTCAATAGATAGGCCTAAATTGATTTACGCCTTTTACACGGCAATAATCTTGTTTTTCAATGGCGGGGTATTTAAGCTCTGATCCTTGCAAACTTGCACTCATGAAGAAGATAGGTCATTCGTTGTTCAATTTGTACTTCGAAGTGAGTATAGTAGCAAGAGAGGTATCAGAAGCAAAAGTGTAGAGCAAGAAGTATTTACCGAATTCTAGGTTGTACAATGTAGGTGCTTCTGCTATAGCCTATTTGATACAGGTAAACAAATTCTTTTCCCTTTTATCCCATTTGTAGATTGTGTCCTTCTTCACCATCTCCTGTATTGGTTTTACAATCTCAGGATAGTCGGGGATGAACTTGCAGAGGAAGTTGATCTTCCCCAAGAAATACTGCATGGCTTTCTTATTCACTAGGAAGGGAATCTGCATGTTTGTCCTGACCCTGTATATGTCTACCTTGATCCCACTCTTAGAAATGATGTCTCCCAATAGATTACCCTTAGACACTATGAAGATACTCTTATTGGGATTCAAGGATATCTCATACTTGTGACATCGCTCAAAAATCTTCTTCAAGTGGTGTAGGTGGTTTGACCTCTACTTGGATAATATTGTTACATCATCAAGATAGACCACTACACTCAAGCCAATAAGCCAGTGGAAGGTGATGTGCATTTCACATTGGAATGTTGTACCAACATTGATTAGCTCAAACAACATTCGCCAAAATGCGAACGTGCCCCACTTCATTTTGAACGTTGCCTTGATTCTGTTAGTCTCTGGAACCAGAACCAGGTTATATCCCGAATATCCGTCTAGCAAAGGGAATGTTTCAGACCCTGATAAATTTTGCAGTATATGCTCCATAGATGAAAATGAGTAGTTATCTTTGTCCGAGGAGTGGTTGAGATTCCAAAAATTTACACATAGGCCAAGCTCCCTAGACTTCTTCCTCACATGAACCAAATTTGACACCAATGTCAAGTGTTGCACTTTGTATATGATCTAAACATCCAAAAATTTCCTCAACTCCTTTTGTATGAGAGGCTCAAGTGTTGAATGTGCTTTCCTTAGCTTCTGTTGGAATGGCTTGGCCCCTTCCTTCATTAGTATTACATGTTGGACAATTCATGTGTCATATGTATTGAATTCATCGTATGTCCACATGAAGACATCACGGTACTGCTTGAATAAGTGGATGAAGGCTTGTCGCTCTTATGGTGTGCAACAAGTATCGAGATTGGTGTATTTCGGATCCTTATCAGTTCCCAAGTTGATTTGTTTGTGCAACAAAGTGGAATTGTGGGTCTTGGCATTGATGGGTCCCCAAAAGTGGTTTTGAAAATCATGCATCTTTTCCAATGATACCACACCCTTGGGGATGAGGTTCCCTTTACTTGCATTGGTTGCATCCTGCAGTGCCTTTTAGTTTTTGTGCTCGTCCTCATTGATTGTTGCGTCTTTGAACACATCAACATTCGCCATAAAATGTAGTATATGTTGGTTGTCATAAAAAAATACATAAATTAGTGATATTGTCAGGGATGGAAGGTTTATAAATAATTTCAATAGAAAAATCATCCCTTAATGGTGACATCCTAGAAGCAGCGTTTTCCAAGGCATCTACACCTACATTATGCATTCTTGGAACAAAAATAATATTAAAAGCTTGTAAATATGAGATAAGATGCCATACCTCTTGTTGGTAACTTTTAAGATGAGGTGACACACAATGTATTGTGTTACATACCTGTCACACCACGATTTTTGAGTCACCTACCACTTTCAAGATGGTAACATTGAGGTCAATGAGTTTTTCCAAGCCCAAGATGAGTGCTTAGTACTCTGTAGTGTTATTCATGCACTTGAATTCCAAGCGGCTAGAGATCAAATGCTTTCTCTGCAGCGGGTCTATAAAAACACAACCAACTCAAGAGACCTCCTATGTTTTGGAACCATCGAAATACATAGTCCAAATATCATATGTATAAGGACTGCGAACTACACTAGTACTACTACTACTACTACTACTACTACTAATTGTGCATAGTTCATTAGCACCAGTTGTACAAGGAAGGAGATCCAACTATGTGTCTAGTGGAACTGGGGATGGTTGTGTAAGATAACACCCCAGTTGAGTTTCAAGAAAGTAATTTCCAAATAGTAATTTTGTTAAATCCATTGGCTCATTATGCCTTTTCAAGGGAGTGACAATGTGTTCTAGATATCTCTCTAATTCTACTCAAACCTAATTATCTTTCCCTTGTATAGAATCCATATGCATGACCAGTCTATGCAAAGTACCCTTTGATATCAACCTATTTTATCCCTCTGGATTAGTGACCCTTAGTCCTTGAGCTTGATTGACATTCCCCATACCTAGGACTCATTTTTCTCCAGTTTGTCCCCTAGATGTTGGCATAGCAGCCTATGGGAGCATCCAGAGCGTCCCATATGCTCTCAGCCCTGCCTTTTGAGTGCGTCCAGGGACTTTTTCCCTCTTTTAGTGCCAGCACCAAGGGATGACTTCTAGAGTGCCTTAGTCCCTAGGAGATCAGTTCGATCTATCACCTATTCGAGTTGGCCAGGGCTTATCAGTTATAATTTTCTATGGCTTCTCTTTGTCCTGAGCATCCAAAAATATCCTCTTGGGACCTCTCTTATGCCTAATTATATTGGATCATTCGAGAGGGCCTAACTAGTTTTTGGAGAGTTACTATTGAGAGCTAGATCTTGAACCTATGTTGTCATTCTACTGTTAGAGTCAGCTTGTTAGGTCTTTTTCCATTTTTGTACTACTCTTCATACTCATTTCTTCGATATAGTGGGGAAACTTTGTCGAACTATAGAGACGAGGCTTGGAGGTGAAGATATAACATTGTATTGGTTTTTCACGATTTAATGGAAAGATATGTTCCCTTCCTTACATAAACTTGTGTTCAACAACTTGTATGGTTGTTTCTATTTCTTTTGATCCAACTATCTTCCGAGGAAGATCGCATATTGTATCTTTTTGGTTGACATTATGTGCAGGGACAAAGATCTAGTGTAGACATGTTAGGTCGCTCGAGTGGAGAGCAAGATCTGCATCGAACTCAAAACTCTTCTCCGATCTACGAGGATACCAGGTGTGATCTCATTTATTTATAGCATAGATCTAACTGTTTGCTACATTACTAAACATTTTGGATTGGGGCTTCTCTATTGTTCTATTGGTCTTGTTTTTCTCAATCTGACGATCTGATTTCAACACGAGATCATGAAGAAACAACTCCTTGCAAATTTAGATGCAACAGAAGTGGTGCTTTCAATGAGAGCCTACTTGATTTGCATTTGCTTTGCCTCTGATTTGATTGATTTCTCTCTTGTTTGGTTTGTTGAGTTTTCTCTTGTTCTTCTGACTCTTTTAAGTTATTTTCAGGGTTTATTATCCATGTGTTTCACTTATTTAATCTTGGCCTCATCATGGGTTTTTAGGGAAATTTTAGTTTTTTCCCTAAACGCTCTCACAAGGAGTCATCCGTGCATCTGGGAGATCCTAGATGCACTCTTACATTTATCCTGAGACAGTCTGGACACCCTAATCTAGGTGTTGTGCGAGTGTCCAGGATTTTAACCCTTGAAAAGTCACTGTTCATTTATGAATTTTTTACCTTCGTTCTTGCTCAGTCTGAGCTTCCTGTTCATTTGTTGGAGTCGGTCCAGATCTGCTTTTCTTTCATTTATTTCCTTAGATAGGTCACTTTTCATTAAGAAGAATTTTTTGTCTTTGATTGGGCCTAGATTGGGCTTAGACCCTCTCATCTTCCGTTGATCTATTGAATATATGTGTGATTCATGGTTTGTTGTTGTTGATCTATTGTTGTGTGTGTCTAATCTGATCAATTTTGATCAATTTATCCAAGGTCTTCCATTGCTCTTAGCCTTTCAAATTGTTCTTGAAGTTTGTTGCATGCTTTGGCTTGAGGCTTGATTTTTGCCTCTAGATCTCACTTTTAGATCTAATTGGTTATTTTTAGTGACTGTTTAGTCCTGATCTACACCTTATTTTCAAACTTTTAACTCTTTCACTCACTTTTTCTACCTTTTGTTGAGCAATTTATTTCCCCTTTGGGTCATTTTTGTCACATTTAGTGGTGTTGTGATTGGTTTTGCATTTTTCATCTAGAAAATTTCCCTTCAGTGTGTTTTTATTTTTTTGTGTCACCCTCATTTGATCTTATTTAGACCTTCCTACCTCTAGGGTCTAGTTTTGACCTTTGTAGAAAATTGGCCTTGGTTGACCCCTTTTCCTACAGCCCTAGGTTGTTGACATTGTGTTCCTTCTTTCACTTTTGGCTTTCGATTTGATGACTTTGAGTGTGTTTCTTTGATTGGGATTTGTTTTCTTAGTTGTGACACTATTGCAGTGCTTTGTGTTCTTTCTTGGGAATTTTTTCTTTGGTTTATGTGGGATGGGGTGCCCTGGGTCACTTTTGGGGTTAAAATAACCCAAGCTTTGATACAATTTTGTAATTAATGTAAAGTCTCCACGAATTGTGGATGCAGAGCACATAGATGATTAGGAGTAAAAGGGGTTTAGCCCCTTGTTTTATGTAAAGTATGAGTCGGTTTTGAGGTCCACCCATGCTCCACATACCATGGCATTGTATGCTAAAGGCTATAAATAGGTGTGGCTTAGAAATTCTAAGGCATGTTTTGGAAGAATTCATAAGCAATGGGTCAATAGAAGAGAAGTGATATCGAGAAGAAGTGGGTCATATAGGAGAACAAAGGCTCTGCAATTGAGTGCGCAGAGGCCTAGGTAGAGTTCGCAGCTGAGTGCGCGGATCCCTGCAGCTGAGTCACAAGGTAGTTTTGATTTTGTAAATATAAATTGAAGATCAATAAAGACAGTTACCAAATAATTCCTATGTATATCTATTTTATCTCTATTTCTGTTAAATGATATATGTTATATGTTGTCTATGAATAACGCATTTTATGGAATATTGATTGAATGTTGCGCGATTCTCTTGATTAAGTGGTAATGATGTACGTGAAACATGTTTATGTATTTTCATGAAGACTCTGATGAATTCTCTGATGTTTACTAATAACTTAATTGACTCTGCATGTCCCTTAATTTAGAACTACTTTTTGATATGCATAAGTGGATAGATTGATTGTTAAAGGTCCGCAAAGACTAATTGTAGGCCTTCACAAAGGTCTGAAGGTTGTTTGACAGAGCTACAGTAGTGAGCCCTAGGAGTGTATTGATATGCGTGAAGGTAGATTTGAGGCGTTAAAATACATCACACTATCCTCTGGATGTAGAAACTCGGTTCTAGTATCCCCCATACTACTTCGAGTGAGATTGCAGTCAGCGCTATGTAGGTTGTGTTGGAAATAATACTGAGAGGGGGGGTGAATCAGTATTATCTACTTCTTTTTATAAATCTTCCTCATTTGCTCTTTGAATTAGTTTTGCATGTCAGTACCATAAAATAATGAGCATGAACAAAGAAAACAGATAGTCACACCAAAGAACACAAGATGTAAGGTGGAAACCCAATGTGGGTGAAAACCACCTGCTGCAATATGTCTCTATCTTCTTTCAAATTAGAAACTCCTTTTACAATGGTTTTTTACTGGTGCAGTCCTTTACCAGTACGCAGGCTGCAACCTGCAGAGAGCTACAACTCTCTCTCGTTTTCCAGTCTCTCCAGGAAGGGAGCTACAACCCCCTACTTCTTTTCTTACAAGGACCACTTTTCATAAATTTTCAAACTAGGTCCATATACATGAAATGATCATCAAGTACATATAAATTACAGTCAGCTATAGTAACCAGATCAATATAACAGAACTGAACCCAGAACACCTTATCAACAGAAAAATTCAGTCAACAGATAGTCCTGAAATAGATACGCAACTTTCCTTTCTTTGGCCTGTGCTGGTACGCACTTCACCCTCTGCTTCTCTGCGTATACCCGCAGATCTCCTTCTGCTGCACTGCATGCCCACGCACTGCTTCTTCTATCGCGCTATGTACAGTACGCACCCAAATGCAATATCGCGCCGCGTACTGCCACAGTAGGCACGCACCCAAAAGAACTATCACACTGCGTACTGTTACAGCAGGCACACACCTGAACCACTACTGCTCGGCGTACCCACGCAGTTCTCCTGTTTCTGCTCTGCGTACCCACGCAGTCACCCTTCGTCTGCTCTGCGTACCTCCGCAGCTCGCCTTCTTCTGCTCTGCATACCCACGCAGAGGCACCATTAAACACCTGCGTACCTCAGATTAGGGCTGAATTTGCAGATCACAGGTGTACTACTATTGAACAGATGCCCAGATCTGATCAAGTGCTCGGGAGATCACCCTTTACAGATTCGCTTTCCACTTTCACTTTCATATAGATCAAGCCTTTTGAAACAATAACCCAATAGATCAGATCTTAAGATATTCAACCCAAAAGCATACCAAGCCAAAAGATCTCCTTTGCTTTATATAGGCAAGCTCTTCCTCAAATCAAGGA
>APFE030921998.1:2213-42806 GCA_000404065.3 Pinus taeda
TTATGGAATTGCACACTTCTCCCTTAGGAGGGCACTCAGGATTTTTAAAAACTTACCATAGGGTTAAGAAGGAATTTGTTTGGGATGGCCTTAAATCAGATATTCAAAAGTTTGTGGCGGAATGTTTGGTTTGCCAACAAAATAAAGTTGAAACAATTAAGACACCGGGTCTATTACAACCTTTATCCATTCCAAGCCAATGTTGGAAGGAGGTTTCAATGGATTTTATCACAGGTCTACCCAAGTCTGAGGGAAGAGTGTCATCATGGTGGTAGTTGACAAACTTACCAAGTATGCACACTTTTGTGCATTATCACATCCATTTAAAGCCAGTACAATTTCTACTGCATTTTATGGAAACAATTCAAAAGCTACATGAAACCCAAAGATTATTGTAAGTGACAGAGATCCCATTTTCACTGGAAATTTTTGGACAGAATTATTTTCTTGTCTTGGTACTCAGTTAGCTCATAGCTCATCTTATCATCCTCAATATGATGGGCAAACTGAGATAGTAAACAAATGTTTGGAAGGATATCTTTGTTGCTTCGTATCTGATAAACAGACACAATGGGTCAAATGGTTGCCTATGGCTGAATGGTGGTATAACACTTCCTTCCATACAGCAACAAAAATGACCCCATTTATGGCACTTTATGGGTATCAACCACCATCCATCACATCATATTTAAGAGAAAATTCTAAGGTTAGGCAGTGGAACATCACATCGAACATCAACAACAAGTCCTCCAACTCTTAAAGGATAACCTTGTGTTGGCACAGAATAGAATGAAACAATAGGCAGATCAACATCGCAGCGAAAGAAGTTTTGATGTAGGTGATTGGGTATTCCTACGGCTACAACCATATAAGCAAATGTCCCTCAAACAAGCTAAGAAGGATAATAAATTATCACCGAAGTATTATGGTCCGTACAAGGTGTTGCAAAAAATTGGTACTATGGCATACAAATTGGAGCTTCCTGCAGCTTCTCGAGTGCACCCAGTTTTCCATGTTTCATGTTTAAAGAAGGTTATATGTGATAAGCTCCCAATTCAAACAATATTGCCAGAACTTGACGAGGAAGGAAAAATTATATTGGAACCCGAAGCAGTCATAGAAACAAGAACTCGATAACTACGAAATCGATCCATTTCTGAGTATCTCATAAAGTGGAAGAACTTATCTGCTGAAGATTCCACATGGGAGGATGAGAATTTTATACAAAAGCATCTAGAACTACACAAGCATTGAGGACAACACTTTTTTGAAGGAGAGGGGCATGATAGGTCCCTATAATACTAGTGATGCCCCCATTAATATTGTAGCTGTATCCCTTATTAATATTGTTGTGCCCCTATTGTCCCCATATTGTTATTAATGTGCCCCATAGAATCCCTCTATTGTTATTTTTGTGCCTTTATATTATTATTGTTAGGTCGGCTTGGTTATATTGTGACCCCTTAGACTCCTATATATAGAAAGGAGCTTTTTCCATTTGAATCATCCAAGAATTGTTCTTTGTGTAATGTGAAGGTGGTTGCCCCCTCGAAGAGGCTGAATTCTAAGGCGTTCAACTATCTTTTCTATCTTTTTGTGAGCTGGTTTCATAACAGCAAGCCTGTGGATTATGGAAAGAAGCAGGTGGAGTAGGTGCAGGTTCTAGAGAAGCAGAAGCAGGTGTAGGTGTAGGTGCAAGATTAAGAGGAGCAGGTACAGGTTCTCGAGAAGAAGGTACACCTTCCAGAAGAAGGTACACCTTCTAGAGAAGTTCCAGGTTCTAGAGCCTCAAAGCGAGTCTAGTTCAAGAGGAAGCTTGCAGATTCAAAGGGAGACTTTGTAGTCCAAGAAAGGGTGCTCCTACAACTACCAAGAAGAAATAATGGAGTGAGTGGAAGACGTTACAGGATAAGAAGAAGAAGCAGGGTGCTTCCAACAATGACAACGACACTTCCGAGAAGGGCGTAGTTCACCATACGGGTATTGCTGTGATTGTGAGCATTAGGAGTTAGGCAAGTGTTGCGAGCAGTGATGACGATGACGAGTTACTTCCTAGTCTTGGAAATAGCTCCCTCACTAAGAGAAAGTGTTGATTTATGTAGCTTGGGAGGTACTCCAAGCCCTAGAGTTTAGGGTTTGGAGGGAAAAGCGCTACAAGGGTCACTTGTGGGCTTGGAACCCAAGTATGGGGTTTTGCACCCAATCATGTTTGGGGCAATTCCGGAGGTACATTTCTACATGTGATGGCATGAGACGATAGAGGGTGGAAATGAGAATCCAACGCTTATATAATTGTTGAATTTTGAGTTGTAGAAGTGGAGAAATGAAGTTTTGAAGTTGACAATTAATTATTGGTTTTCAAGTCATGTAGGCCAAATGTAAAAATTAGACAGTAGATGTTTCTCTTCATTTATTCGTTGGAGCCCCTTTGTTGGCTATAAATAAAGGGTGTTGTGATGTGTTTTAAGGCATCCAAAAGTGAAACATCTTCTCAAGAGAAGGAAATCTAAAATTTCCCTAGCCGTAGCAAGAAGGAGAGGATCTAGACAACGTGAAGGAGGATTTGAATTTTGTGATGGAGGTTGAGTAGCTGAGGTGACAACATATTGTCTTTGAGCTAAAAGGAGGAATGAGATTTTTGTTTTGAGACCAATTAGACTTGTTGTTGGCCGAGTTCCTAAGGGTAAAAAGCGTTGTTGTTGGAGTGTGTTTGGGCACCAATAAGGGGATTGTCTCACGATTTTAGGGTTGGCATGCTAGGCCGTAGGCCATATCACACAACTGGGCTTGTTTGTGGGTTGTCAAGGGTTAACTAGTACCCTAAGAAAGCAGCGTGGGTGAGGAGGAGACCCTTAAGGGTATGTCGTAGCCCTTAAGGGGCTTGTTTGGCAACTGTTAAGAGGGTTTAGGGTTGTAGCACATGCACTAACTAGGGTTGTCACAAATAACAGGAGAAAACACCATTACAATGATGTTTTTGGAGGGATGTTGGGTCAAGGACATTGACCAGTTTGGATCAGATTGACTTGTATCCTGTTGGTGTCATGTGGAGGACTTTCCGAGGAGGTGAAGAGTCTCCCTAGGAGAAGAATTGACAGTGACTAAATTGGGTGCCATTGATCTTATTGGAGGGCAGTGTGTTGATTACCCAAAGTAGCCCTATAGTAGCATAAAATAAGGACGTTGCTTGGTGCGTGATTGGGTAAAGTTTGCAGCATAAAGAGTAGCTCTTTGATGAATGAAAGGGGCTACTAGAAGGCATATTGGAGCTCAGGAATTATGCCTACCCAGAAAGAAGATTGGATTAGCCCATGTACATGCAGCAGTGTTAGGTGGCAGCCCTCTTGAAGTCTCGATGTGTTGTCATTTGATGGACTAAGGGTGCAGGTTTTAACCCTGTACAATAATTACCTACATAAGAATTCTAAAACACATAAAATAAACAATGCAAGAGCATAACACATAAAACACATATACAAAGAGATTTCCCCTGGATCCCAAAACCGGGACTACCAGCTTGATTTTTCATTATGTTCCTTTCAATGTTATAATACATATTTATGCATGCCAAAGCATACAATACCTTGGACTGAAAAATCATTGTGTCCAATACCATGGACCAAAAACCATTGCGTCCAAAAAACATGTGCGAAAATCATGCACAAAACCATAGGTGGGTCTGCCCAACCTAAGTGGGGTTACAGGTACACCTCAAACCGCCTGTGACACCTCCCTCCCCCCCCCTCCCCTCCCGCTACACAATTGGCTGAATGAAGGGGAGATCCTCCCCCCCTCTAACCCCCTGGTTTACTACGTGGGCTAGTCATGGAAAGAATATAACACAACCCAACAAATCTCGGTTAAGGATTCTTCATTGCCCTTCACCCTAGTTAGTACTTTTCATCAATTTAAACCTGTAGATTTGTTCTTGCTATGCTAACCTGCCCTCTGGACTCTTACCTTAGTGATAGATCATATTCAGTTATGACTTTCTTGATTGACTCCATAGCCCAATGGCCTAAATATTTTCTTTTCCCATCGGTCTTCTTAATTCCACCACCCAATCAAAACAAACAATCCTAAACATTAAGAACTAGACTGAAATCTTACTCAAACAAAGTTAAATATATAAAGAGAGAGCCCTCTCTGGACTTAGGTTGGCTAGAACCTGAGTCTAAAAGATTAGGTTTGTGGTTACCTCAAACTATTCCTTCTTTAATAACTTCTTAAGAAAGAATCTAAGTGATAACACTTACAACTGAGCAAAACACTCTTCTATTCTAACTTTGCCTTTTGAGGCATGTCTTGGTTATTTGCCTAAATCGCCTTTGGATTTCATATTTGAGAAAGATGTAGCTATAGATGGACACAACGACATAGACAGAGCAAATAAATTCATTCAACAAATTCAGTTGATTCACCAAACAGTTCAAGAACAACTAGAAAAGAGTCAAGGCAAGTATAATGCAAGGCATGATAAGCATCGTGTGGATCATCAGTTTCAAGTAGGTGATGAATTTTGGCTATACATTAGCAAGGAAAGGCTCCAAGGTGAAGGTAAAAAGCCGAAACCAATCCGTTATGGTCCATTTGAAATTCTAGAAAAAGATTGGTAATAATGCTTTCAAGCTTGATTTGCCTTCATATATGCAAATTTATTCCGTTTTTAATGTTGAAAATTTGAGATTGTATGAGAGAATGTACATATTCCGTCAATTGAATATTTTTCTCCAGAATTTCTTGATGAGCTTTAGCAAGATACCATACTTGACAGAAGAACGTGATCATAAAAAAGGTGAAATCTTGATTATCTTCAAGTGGGTCTCAAAGGTACAACTCCATCAAATGCCAAATGGATTTAAGAGGGGAAGGTGAGGGAATAGTACTCTCATCTGTTCAATAATTGAATATAGTCCTTTTGGGTCCAAAAGGCTTCTAGTGGGGAGGAGTGATCAGGTGTTTATGTTTATGCTCAAAAATCAAACTATCAGAATTTTGTTAAACTCAGCTTCAGATCAAAGAGCTTGTCATTATGAATTCAATGGTGTGAATGGTACTCAAATACGATCTTGTATGCAAAATTTAGAGAAAGTCAAAGTTCAAGCTTGACTTGTCTACATGGTAGGACTGGATGGCATGGAAAAGGTCCCAAAGAATGAGGAGGCACCAAGTGGCAGGATGCCATTAGCCCTCGCATATGGCATATCATAGGTTGCAGGTGGATCGGGTTAAGAAGCGGCCCCTAGGCAGTGCCGATTGCGATTTGCGATATTGCATATCGCAATCGCAGGAAAGGAGTAATAGAGATCAATATATATATATATATAATATATATATATATATATATATATATATATTAATATATATATATATAATATATATGTATAATGTTTATGTATATATGTATTGTAATGTATAGTGTATTGTATATGTATATGTATATGTCTATATGTATATGTATATATATATATATGTATATATATATGTATATATGTATTAATTATCCACCGATAGCAAAATGCGATGAGTTTTGATAGTGATAAGACTTCCTAGATGTGATATGTTATGAATTCTAGTTTATATCCCCGTTAGGTCTGCTATATCGCTATTGCAACATTTCGTCGTGTTAACAAGACCTTCAGCTCGCTAAACCTCGCCTATTGCAGTTTGTGATATGATTGACAGGTTATGGCCCACAGTGCGGCCAAATTATCACTCATTTGGAAGATTTTGGAGTGAATTTGTGGCATTATTCAGTTTTAGAGCAATTTGTGGAACAAATAGTGGGAGAACTAGGAGAAGTCATAACTTCTTCAGTTCTTATCGAAATTGGATGCAAAAAGAGGCTAGATGGCCATTTTTGAGTATTCTAAACTCATTGAGACATGTTTTAGAGGAATTTGAGCATTGTAAACACACTTTTGTTGTAATTTTGAGCATAATAGAGAAGCTCAAGCATTGGAAGCTAGACTAAGGAGACATAGCCCAGGAAAGGTGAACTCCTCATCAAATCTCTGTGTTGTGTGTTGTATTTTGATGTTCTTTGCTATTTTTTTTTATGGTTCAACATATGTTTTATGCTAAATTGTTTATAACATTTACATAAGAAACTCTCATGGGAATCAGTTAATTAAGAAAAAATGGTAAATCCTTAAGCACTTTATAAGAAAACGATAAGCATCTTGGGCTTTATTCTGAATGGGGAATTAGCATAACATTACTAATTTGCTCCATTTCAGATCAAAATTCAATCCTATCCTTGAATTCTACCAATGACCCATTGATGAATCTCTGAATCTTCGCTTTCTCCTCCTCAAATAAGGCACATACCTCAATAACTCCAAGAATATGTTAGTGTAGTCCTCATCGGTCATATATCTCATCTTCAACTCATAGAATTATTTTTCTCTATCATCATAGTATCTCTATGATAATTAAGTATTCCTAAATAATCTGTCGAAGTCATTCCAAGTCAACTCCTCTTCGTGAATTCCTTTGACATTCTTTACATCTTCCCACCAAATATATTCTTTACCTTTAAGAATGAATGTAACTATTTTGGCCTTAATGTTCACTGAGTAATCATGAAACTTGAAGAACTTATTCATCCCAATCAACCATGATTTGGAATCCTGTGAATTCTTTCATTTCCCCATCAAATGTAGGTGGATTTTATTTCTTGAACTCATCTGGAAAATATCCATTGTAACTCCTCTTGTAAGAATGATAATGATGGTGATCGCAATACATGTCAGAACCAAAACTAGAATAATACCTCTTTCCATGACCTCTCCTATCTGGGTGTCAAAGAACCTACCATCTCTAATCATGTCATCTCTATCTAACCTGTGCCCACCATGAGATCTACTACCATGTGCCCCATTCATCCTATCCTCCTATCCATGGTTGATCCAAAGTGGCCCTTGTCTCTGCAATTTTGACAAACTTTGAAGAATTACTGCATTGAATTCTACTTGTTTCTCCCATGCCTTCATGATTTTGTCATTATCTTCTTTCCAACTCCCTATTTATTCCTTAAAGCTTCTCAATGTGTCTGTTATTTCAGAAGAGTGTCCAACACCATGCTACTCATCTGATCCATAGGGAGAATCTCGTGAATTGTAGTCTACCATCTTGCTTGTCATCTTTGATGTTTTCTTCCTACAAGGTATATTATTTCCACTAAACCCAATCATAAACAAAGCAATGTAACTTAATATAGTTCAGCGAGGATATCTAATCTGCAAGATCAACCATATTAGCACAATACATGTATAAACAATCATATCCAAATTTAATCACCATTTCAACCATTATCTAGTTATCAATGCATGGATACACTAACCACATAACATGAATTCATGCAAAACAAACATCGCCAAGTCAATGTATGTGTAACAAAATATAAACACTAGCATGCATAACTAGTGCGTAAACCACATATACTCACAACAGATACAATTAGTAATGGCACCATCAAATTTCATGTGGCGACACAAATGTAACCACGGCCACCACTATGCATACACAACAAGTGCATAAACCATAAGCATAAGTAACACATATGCAACCAACATGTATACATTACCGACACACTATTCATCTAGTGCAAGGGTTGAACCATCCTTCGATACCACTCTGTAACACCCTCCCCCCACATTTACCCAAGTGAACTAGTCCGTTGGGGTAAAAATGTGATGAGAGGCTACTATGATCTAATTAAACTCTCTAGTATAGCTAAGGAAGTGGAACCGACAAAACACAACCAAATTAACCTTCTACACATGCTACAGAACCTTCAAGAACCAATCAACCCTTCCAAGCGACCAACCCCTAAGGTAACTTGACATTTTATTGACCTACAGCCTTAGTTTCTCCCATGACATGGGAATGCATGTGACTGGGATCCTCCATTATCTCCCACAAAAGGGGCTTGCTAGCAACTGGGGACTTTTCCATCTAGTATTTTGTGAATGACCCTAGATTTTGTGACACTTTTTGAGGGCTGGGACTCAGACCACTGTATAGATGATCTGAATGGAAAATGGCATCAACCCATGGTATTCATCCACCCACGGAATTTACCCATGGTATTGTAAGTGTCATCCAGCCATGGTATTTATCCACCTATGGTATTCATCCACCCTCAGAATTTACTGATGGTAATGTAAGTAGCATCGACCCATAGTATTGTAATTGACATCCACCCATGGTATTGTAAGTGACATCCACCCATGGTATTAATTCACTCATGGAATTGACCTGTGGTATTGTAACTGAAAAATACTATAAGTAACAAGTCACATTTTGTATTGTAAGTGACATCCACCCATGGTATTCATTCACTCATGGAATTTACTCGTGGTATTGTAATTGAAAAATACTATAATTAACAAACTGTCCTTTTACAAAATGCGACTTGTTACTTGTGTATTTTTCAATTATAATACCACAGGTCAATTCCATGAGTGAGTGAATACCATGGGTAGATGTCACAATACCATGGGAAAATATCATGGGTGAATGAATACCATGGGTGGATGTCACTTAGAATACCATGGGTGGATGCCACTTACAATACCATGGGTAAATTCCATGGGTGGATGAATAACATGGGTGATTGAATACCATGGGTTGATGCCATTTTCCATTCGGATCACTGGAACTCCATGAAACTTCCAGAAATGAAAAATAATGTCATAACAATGATAGTAATGAAAATACTTAGATGAGGACTTGAATGGAACCCTACTAGCCATGATAAGAACTTCTTTAAACATGTCACAAATATGCATTCTACAGGTCATAACAATAGATCAAATCATAGGGGTTTCATACTTATCTGAGAATCACTAAGAAGCATTGGTGCCTTATCACATTAGCCGAATTATAATTTATTAGGTCATATATTAATTGTTCATTCATTTAAAAATAAAAACATGATGAGAGACATACATCATCACTATCATAAAACATACTCATAACCAACATATAACCAACAAAAATAACAAGGATATGAGAACTATAAAAAACCACATATGAACCAATACATTTACACTTAAAATACCAAGGAGAAGGAGCTCTTTTTAATGAATACATAGGTTGTTCAGGTATGGAACCTCCATGAACCACCCGACCATAGATTGGGTTGAATGAAATCTCTATTTCAGCCAATCACCCCCGTGCCATATTTCAAGCATGAATGTGGGATCTCATGAAACAAATCCAACAAAACCAAACCAGAGCTTCCAGAGGCAAAACCACCTCAACCCTCAACCAATGGTTCTACCTCATAGTCGAACATCACTAACCATCACCAGATTGGTCTCCACCCAAGTTGTCTAGGGCTCCAAAGCGTTTTTTCCAGCCAAGGATTCTAGGACTAATAAGTCAACCCACATCTATTATTGGGCTCTAGAGTGTTTGTCCAAACAAGGCTCAAGGACCAGTAACTAAACCCACCAAGGGCTTCAAAGTGTTTGTCTAGCTAAGGCTCCAAGACTAGTAACTCAACCCAAGCTGTTACAGGGCTTCCAGAGAATACTTTTGTCCATCCAAGGCTCTAGGAACTAATAACTCAACCCACAACCAAAGGAATATGAGAACGAACCAGAAAACAAAAGTAAAACCCAGGACACCGTGGTTGTCTAGGAAATGGCAAGGATAGGAGAAACCACTTTCAATCTAGCAAATCCTCCATGTGAATGACAAATCATAACCAAACAACCACATGCATATGCCATGCATGCCAAAAATATGAATGAAATCATACAGGAAACCCAGCACTTGCAAGAAAAATTAGTTATAGTTTTTGATCCAGATGTCCTCTTGCTCTTTCCTGCTCTTCATTTTTCTTCTTGCTCCAATAATACAAGTATGCAACACTCATCCAAGATTGCTCCAAGAAAACTCTAAGTGTTCAAGAGTATGACAAAGAGAGAGAATAAAGAGAGAGCTCCAAAACTGAACTAACCAAAAGCTATGAACGGATACTCATAAGCCTTTTTATTCTTCAATTTTCCTTTATTTTCCTTCATTTTCCTCCTCACATGAAACCTATGACCTTTCACCTTCCTTTCTCCTAATTTCCATTATTCTCATAAATAAAATGCCAATTAATGCCACTTTTGCTTTGCAAAGCCTTAGCCATTGCCTTGCCAAATTCCATAGCCAATAATTAATTACAATTGATCCCATCACTATGCTTTTGCCCAGCATTCAACTTGGAATATGTGTCCCATTACCTTGGTTATTATTTTTCCTTTATTAACTTTATTACATGGATTTTTGACTAGGGTTATTACACCTTGTTCTTGTGGGACACCCTATGTTGGTGATACTAGCCACTCAATAAATCAAAGGATTCATGAGCATGCAACCGGCATCAAACATGGGAGGACCCGCTCATTAGCATTGGTGGAACATGCAAAAAAGACAAAACACCACATCTGTATTGAAGATGTCTGGGTCATTACTAAGTTAGATATTTTACACCACCGTAAGTTTATGGAGGCCTTGGAGATTGAAAGGAGTCCAAGAAATCTAAATAGAAACAGTGGTTGGAAGATCAACATTTGTTGGATCCCTACCCTTTCTTGTTGATTTTTTAAATATTTAATTTATTATTTATTATTTCTTTTAAATTATTTTATTTATCTATTTATTATTAATTATACTCATTTTCATTTACTATTGCTTCTTCGTTTGTTTTGTATTCTGGATTTTAGATAATTTCTATTTTATATTCATAGTTATTCTTATTTCTTTATTTATTATATCCCTTATTCTTTATAAAAAATTTGATTTTTTTAGAAACTATTTTTGTCCCAATTTTAATAATTAGTCTCATTCTTTTATATCTTAATTTTTGCCTTTAGATATTAGAATATTATTTTATAATATAATTCATTCCAATCCATGTAATTTCAATTTATTTACTTATAGGTTCGACTCAATCTATATTGATTAGTCTTCTTAACACTTGACCATGATTTAATAATTTGATTTAATTAATTTTTAATCTAAAATTTGACTTTATATTAATATAACTAATTTTTTAAAGTATTTTGACTAATTTAATCTATATTTTAATTTAAAAATAATCATAAATATTAAGAATCTAAATATTTGAATTAATCTAATCATCTAACTTAAGTCCATTTAATATTCTAGAACCCTTTTTCAAAACTAGTAGTTTATTTTAACCATTAAAAATTTTAAGCTCTAGAAAATCCTCTAAATTCACAAGCTCATGCAATTTACTAAATCAGAGGACAAGAATCTACTTATACTTTCAACTAATGGAAGCTAATAGATTGATGAAAACAATATGAACAAGAAGAAAACAAATCAATGGCACATAACACAATAAGTTTTTTTTGGGAAAGGCACTGCTCAAAACCCCGCTATCTGTATTGCATATATCAAAAATATGAGTGAAGATACAAAACTTTTTCTCACTAGAAAAATTCTACACAAGTATATTCAACTCTCTCAACTCACATGCTAGCTCTTGGCCAACACTTAGCCAATTCTATAGCTCTCCAAGCCCCTAAACTCTTACATAATTCCTAGGATGAATAGCCTAAATGGAATGCATGCTTCCACTACTGTGCAATCCAAACATTGGATCAATCTCTCATGCATGCAAGATATTTACACTCCAGTAAATAATACAACTGATAGTACACTGTCCCTGCACTCTACTCTCAACTAGGTCTTTCTTAGAATCGATGTGCATGAGTTTTGGATGAAGGAATCTTTAGTTAACTAGAGTAACACTTGTGGATGCACTAATGAACCAGCTTTTGTTAACTCTTTATTAGTTCCACAAACAATTTGGAACTAATTTAACTGAACTTAACTCAATAAACTGAGTCATCTAATTTCCAACTCAATTTAAACTCATACTGAACCCCTAGAACTTAGGGAGAACATATACATGACTACAAAAAGATTTCCAACTCGAAATTCATAAGCTAATTAAGTCAATTAAACTTAATTAACTATATACAAGTTGCTATGAGAATAGAATTTGATTTTAATTCTTACATTAATTCAAGGACAAATTAAACTGGAATTTCTTATTGTCATTTCTCAACACTCCCTCTCAACAATAAATGGATTATCAGCTACCTTGATCTTGTCTTTGTGAAACTCGAATTTACATCTTGACAATGCCTTTGTCAAAATGTCAGCATCATTCTCCTCTGTGGGAATGTACTCTAATAACATAATCTGCCTCAATACACAATCTTCGAGATGATGATATCAGATATCAATATGCTTGGACCGATCATGAAAAACTGAATTTTTAGAGAGTTTGATATAATTCTAGTTATTGCAGTAAATCACAGTTAGACCATCTGTTGACCAAACAAACCAACTAGGATCTTCCCCATCTAGATGGCCTCACATGTTTCTTGACTTGCATCCATGTACACTTCCTCTGCCGAATTGAGTGCAACTAATCTCTATTTCCTATTCTACCAAGAAACTTCCATTGACCTAATATTGAATATCCCTCCTGATGTGCTCTTCCTGTCAGATGGACTCCCTGCTGAATCGACATCAATGAAACCTTGAAGCTTCACTCCTTCTGTCCATATTTACCTTAATCCATACTAAGAAGTTCCCTTGAGGTATCTCAACACATGTTTTTCCGCCTTCCAATACAACTTGGTAATCCTAACCATTGCTTGACTAAGTTGGTTAATTGCATAGCACATATCTGGTCATGTGTTCACTAAATACATGAGTGAACCACAATCTGCCTATAAATAGTAGCTTCCACTACGTCCCCTAAAGTAGCATCCTCCCTCCTCCAGTTGCCTTCTAGAGGAGTTTCCATGGGTTTGCTACTCTCCATACGGAATCTTCTAAGTATCTCATTGGCATACTTGCCCCGAGACACAAACACCTATCCATCTCCCTGTCGTACCTCCATGCCAAGAAAGTAATGCATGAGCCCCATGTCCTTCATATCAAACTCTCTTGCAAGGTCCTCCTTGCAAGACTTGATCAACTGATCATCACCTGTCAGTATGAGATCATCAAGATAAAGTACAATGACCAACAATTTACCTTCCACCACTATGTGGTACAAGTTCACACTACAAGAAAAAACGACATTGGTGAGGGGCGAAAAATGTCACCATAAGCTCATTGGTGATGGTCAAAAGAGCCTTCGTCACCAAAAACTGAACGTCACCAAAAGTGGCATCGCCAAAAGTATAGGTGTTGTAGTGACATTCAAAGTCCGTCACCAATAATGATTTATAATAACAGATAGTGACCGCCACCATTTCATATGAGCAATGGTGACGGGCGATAGCCTTCGTCACCAAAAACTGAACGTCACCAAAGGTGGCGTTGCCAAAAGTATAGGTGTTGTAGTGACATTCAAAGTCTCTCACCAATAATGATTTATAATGACAGATAGTGACCGTCACCATTTCATATGAGCAATGGTGACAGACAATAGCCTCCGTCACAAAAAACTAAACGTCACCAAAGGTGGTTTCACCAAAAGTATAGGTGTTATGGTGACATTAAAGGTCCGTCACGAATATTGATTATAATGATGGATAGTGACCGTCACCATTTCATATGAACAACAATGATTTATTGTGATGGATCTTTCATGGTCGTCACTATTGGTGCATATATATGGTGACATTCGTTGACCCTCACCAAAAACTGCATTCCATAAGTATAGGTGTTGTGGTGACATTCAAGGTTCATCACAAATAATGACTATAATGATGGACATCGACCATCACCATTTCATATCAACAACAATGATTTATGGTTAGAGACCTTTGAGGTTCGTCACTATTGATGCATATATATGGTGATGTTCATTGACTGTCACCATTTCATATTTTGGTGACAGTTGAAAAATGTCACCAAAGCTCATTGGTGATGGTCAAAAGCTCTTTCCATATGGATCATGTCAGGGCACAATGGAATCAAACCACCAACCTTGTGCTTGTAAATCAGGTGTTCTTCCATTGAGCTAGCACCCTTTAAAAAATTAGACTTTTAAAATTAGACCTTGAAACTTCATAAATTGTAAATTCTACAACTTTCAATAAATTAAAGTCTCGACAATATTTTACTAAACAAGCAAAGCAACATAGAAGCTGCAAGTTCCTATCTAATGGTTATGGAAGTTATGAAAAGTGGGTGGAGGGAAAAATAATTATGTATAAGAGAATCAATATGTTCAGTTGAATACTCAATTAGAAGTGAAAGTCTGAAGACATTTATAATATATAAATGACCTATAACTAGAAAATGCACCAAATATTGCAAAGGAAATGTCATAAGTTGATAACATATGGAAGAAGAACATTGATGAAAATTGATGCAATATATTATAGGTTGAGTGAAAGAAAAATCTCAATGTTGTTGTTGTTTGGTGTTTAGATATCTAAATGATATCTAAACTTTTGTGCAAATGTAACAGGATACATGAAAACCTCCGGAAACCCATGAACGACATAGCATAAAATTATAATAGAGATACTATAATCATATGATATAAATCAATAAATTTATATACTACAAAGTGGTATGTGAAATAATAAATAAAGAAAAGATTGGTAATTTGGAATTTCACAAGCCCACACTCAAAACATGACAACAACCAACAAATAAAAGAAATTGACTTGGACAAAAAGAAATAGCTTCACCTTCATTCTTGAGCTACTTCTATTTATTTGAATTTGACTCATGACATTCGTTATCTAACAAGGAATCAAAATTATCACTAGTATTAAATTCATCCAACACAGACTTTGGATATCCCACTAACATCTACGTTTTTGTTGCCATGCCTGAAAACCATGGAGTTTCTTGTTGATAGTAGAATAAGATGTGTGCCAGCTGCTCAAGAACGTATTCCTTATTAACCATTGTTACCTGATAAAAACCAAAGAGACATCACAATATCAGCATACACAAAATCCCTTACCGAAATATAATCATAACTTAGCAAACAAGTCTAAAAGATGTTCTTAATTAATAAACTTTGTATTTGGAAATATTGTTTCTTTAGATTTAAAAAAGACTATGTTGTACAACGCTTCTGTTTATTTATCTAGGCAATCATATCATAGCATATGTCACACAGTAGAAATCTACAGTACCTAAAGTAAAAAGACAAATTTGCTCAAGAAAATAGATTTACAAAAGAGATTTGAAACCTATAAGTTTGACATCAAATCTTTATTTAATTTAACAAAAAACTAGTTGGAGTTTGAAAATCAAAATCGTTCATAGGAAATTAATAGGACAATGGCCAAAGTCATTATTCATACAAATAAAGCTAGAGTCACTATTTCCATTGCAGATAACTGAAATTTGGGCAGTGATCTAACAGTTAGAGCTTATTTTCTAGGAAGACTCGTCAATACCATCATTTTTTTCCCACATTCTGTCGTGTCTCTAGATCCAGATTAGATAGCTTGCCATTCTCAAGTTCTACCTTTCAAGTACTGATTTCTAGCTCACCCTTTAAAACACAATTCTACCAATCCATTTTATTTTGTTTTTTCAAGAAAATTGGCTGGACCTTCCCATCCTCTGTTTTACATAATCAATAACCATCCATCAAAGATATAAAGAATAACAGATACAGAACAAAGGCCAAAGATGTTCTTGTTGTATACCTATGTTCTAGGACTCATCTGACCTTACTGGTGCAAAGAGCTCACCCTGAAAAAATAACATCCACGTGGAATTTATAAAAAAAATTAAATCAAGCTCCAAGTAAACCAATGAAAATATGAACATCCTTTTAATCAATAAAATCTCTGACTTAAAATAAAAGTGACCTAGAATTGAATATTATATCAACCATGTCAAGTAACTAACATCGGGTGAGAAATACAATCCATTCATATTAGATTAGTGAAATAATTGATCTGGTAAAGTTCAAAAACAGGTGACTTAGAGCTAAGAAACGCAAATAAATGACTTAGAACTAAGACATGAGGTTGCACTTTCAACCCTGTTGCTAAATAAATCTTCTTTATGTCACTTACCATTAAGCTTTTTTTGATACTAGATGGAAGTGGTATTGTAACATTAACCTCTGATAGTCTGTTTCCATGACTACTTCCCAAGATCCGCTCCATTACAAGCATTTGGGGCTAGATAAGGTACATGCAAAAACCATCAACATGAAAATCAAATCTGCCTCCTTGTAAAAATATGGGAGGAAAAAAAAAATCCACAAATTGAAACAGACAGTAGGATACCTCATTCCTGCAACATGATTATCTTGTCATGAACAATAAAAAAATAAATAAGGAGAAATGTAATTTTTACCACATTTTGACAATGAAATCTTTTGCATATTCTATGTACAATTGATGAAAAAAGTCAGCTAAAGCTTGTCAGTGTTAGGATTACAGTAAAACATAAAAGAACAGCTTCAACACATATATAATCCTAAACATAAGTATCAATACATATAAGTATTTATTGAGGACGTTGTATTTTGTGAAAATATGGAAGTCAAATCTTTGAAATAACACAATTTATGGTACCACTGCCTTATGAATTCCATTCATTCGAGTATTTACGGAGTCCATAGAGGAATTTATTCAAAGTTCAAAGTTCAAACATTTAACATGTAACCTAAAAAAACTCAGATTTGAAAAGGAGATAACCCAAATATGTAGAGTATATATCTCACATTTGTATATCCTAATTTCGAGACATTGAAATGTGTTAAAATTGGAAACTAGGGCCAAACTCCATGTGGGTCATCTTATTCATGGCTGATAATATTTTTATTAGATTCCTCTCATTGAGAGGTGTAGGATTGATCTAAATATCATCAGATTCCGATAAGTATTTATGGAGATATGAATTTATTTTGATCATGGAATAATTATCAAGCCGACCAACGACTCATGTAGGCTCAGAAGCCCAACAGTTGCATCTATTCAATCACCAACAGTTGTGTATAAATACAGGAGGTATTTTCCTCATTTGGACTTACTCAACTCATCACATCTCTCTCTCTTCTGCACAGAAAAGAGGCTCTTCTCCTACTGCGCAGAAAGAGACTCTTCTCTCACACATGTGGAAGGAAGGTGCAAAATTTAGGGCTGCAACTACAGAACCAAAGTTTGACCAGCGTTCACCATCAGTCTGCCTCTCAGAACTATGTTGTTGGTGAATCTGGATCTCCTCTGAAGGCCTCATTTTTTGGTGAAGGAATCAAGCCGATCCAACGGTCGGTTTGCAAGATATTGTTTTCCCTAGCTTGGCTGATCTAGGGTTTGGTGTTGCTGATCAAAGGGTTTCCCCACATTGGGGTTTGTCCCTGGCTAGCCACCACATCTTATGTCCTCTTGTCTTGGCTTGTCTTCTACAATTTATATTTATGTTCTATCTGCAATTTACTTTAACGCTGATGTGATTGCTAAATCTGGAAAAGATAATGAGCTAACTGTGAAAATTGAAATAAATTGCTCTAGCATAGAACATACCTAAAATTAACATGGAATCAAGGCTGAGGTGAAGACAATGCCCAAGTAAGAGTGAAAGAGCAATCATGAGGATCAATGGGTTCCAGATCTCTCTTCTAAGTTCACAAAGGGTGGAAGGAAAGGAAGATGTCTTGGTTGCAATAAGTTCAACCATCATGCGAAGGAGTGTTTGAAGGATAGGGACACATCTCTTGATGAAGATAACAATCATTCCAGGGTCTTTAATGATCAAAGGAATCACTAGTAATGTAGGTCATCAAGGAAATGATTGACTCTTCAAAGAAAGCCCCAGAATCTCTTTTATGTACCTGATTGCAAGAAGAACCTCGTGTCCATTTCAACAATGGAAGTCAAAGGTTCAGGGTGGCACTCATCAATGGAAAGGTACATCTTTGAAAATAGATTTTTCAAAGATGTTTTTTTTGAGTTCAGGGTTGTATCAAGTTGCAGGAATTCCACTCGAGACCATGTCCATTGACACAGGATCGAAGGTCTGTGAGTCAGATGGTGACAGGGATGCCTGAATTCAAAAAGAGCATGAAGGTACATGTCTGAGATGTACCGAAGGAAAATCGTATAAGGGGACCATTCCCTTCATGCCACAAGTCCACAGGTTTGGAACAACCCGAGGAGTTTTAGATTCATGATCAAGAATCTCACGTATGTAGGTGGTGGAAAGCCCTCTATGGCTTGAAGAAAACACCCCGGGCATAGTATGAGAGGATCAACAACTATCTGATGAAGCCGAGATTCACTAGGAGTGAAATCTATCCAAACCATCTGAAGGTTGTGGATGACAGACCTCTCATACCAACACCTATGTCTGACAGGTGAAGACCCTCTCATTTGCAAAAGTAAGAGGGAGTTGGATTCCGGACATATGTTTTGTAGTTAGCATGGTGAGATCATATTTGGTTGAGCCTCATTAGATTGGAGCCAAGAATCCTCTGAGATATCTTCGGGGCACAGTCTCTCATGGATTGAGATACACTACCAGAAATATGAAAATTGCATGCTTATTCGAATGCTGATTGGGCAGGCAGTGTGGAGGATCACTAGAGCACTTCTTAGTGTTGGTTCTCTTTGGATTCTACTTCGATATGATGGATGAGCAAGAAGCAGAAATCGGTTGTTATAAGTACTATTAAGATCAGACACATAGCTATGAGTATGACCTCATATGAAGTTTCCTGGTTGTGGAAACTCTTCAGTGAGTACACATGATGAATACCACTGTGATTCTCTATGACAACCAAAGGTGGGATTTGATTATTGAGGAATCCTGTATTCAATGATTGCTCCAGTAGATAGACATCAGATATTGCCTTATCTGGGATATGGTAAGTCAATGAGCAAGGAGGCTCCATCGCATTGAGATCATGTACAGGGCACTACACTTTGTCAAAGCCCCGGGGAAAGATCAAATTTTTTATTTTCCCAAACAACTTGGAGTCGTTGAGAGACCCTTGTAAAAGGGTCCTGCATGTTGCATACATTGAGATATGGGAGCTCTGAGGGCTTGCGTTTCTTACTGGAGCAACATACAACCATAGGGTGACTCACCCTCCCCTTGTGGTGCACACTGGGACATGATGATTCACTCTCCTATGTACAGGATGATTCGCTCTCGTGTGGACAAGATAATTTGCTCTCTTGTGGGACAGGATGATTCACTCTCCTATGGACAGGATGATTTGCTCTCCTATGAACAATATGATTTTCTCTCTTGTGGAACAAGATGATTCACTCTCTTGTGGGACAGGATGATTCACTGTCCTATGTAGCAGGATGATTAGTTCTCCTGTGAAGTCTGGATGATGTGTTTTCCATGACGATTGTGTCAGAGGATTATTAGTTCTCCTGTGAGGCCTGGGTGATGTGTTCTCCATGGCAATTGTGTAGCAAGATGATTAGTTCTCCTGTGAGGACAGGATTGATTAAGCTCTCCTGTCGAGGCATCCTACCCATGCAGTCTGGGACTCATGGGAAGTACCTCTCATCTGATCAATGAGTAGGGAAATGAGGATAGGGACCATAGTAGTACTAATGGACGCATTGCTATATCTACCATACTCCTTATGCTAGGATGACCTTCATTGATCTGGGACCAGTGGTAGGAGTTGTACCTACTATGACGCTGACTTCGGGTTGATTCAGACTGGTCTGGGACTAGTGGTACATACTTTGAGACTGACTTCAAGTTAGTGGAGGACTAGTTTGGGACCAGTGAGAGTGGTACATACTATGACGCTGACTTTCGGTCGGTTGAGACTATTCTACGACTAGTGGTACACTCTCTGAGACTGATGATACTGGTCTGGGACCAATAGTAGGAGTGGTACCCACTATGACGCTGACTTTGGATCAGTTGAGACTGGTTTGGGACCAGTGGTACGCACATTGAGACTGAATTCAAGTTAGTGAAGAATGGTATGAAACATTCTTGATCAATTCTTCTTCTTCATGGTTCAACAGAGCTAAGTTGAGCAGAGCAGAGCTGGTAGAACCAAGCAGAGAATAGCAGATCAAAACAGGGCAGAACAAAATAAAGCAGAGTAGGAAGGATAGAGCAGAGTAGAGCAGGGGTCAAGCTGTACATGGCAGTGCATTTGATGGATGAATAGTAGCGACTGACATAAAAATTGAAGATGGAGTTCTCCCTAGTTGAGAGAGAGTGTTAAAATTGGAAACTAGGGCCAAACTCCATGTGGGTCATCTTATTCATGGCTGATAATATTTTTATTAGATTCCTCTCATCGAGAGGTGTAGGATTGATCTAAATATCATACGATTCCGATAAGTATTTATGGAGATATGAATTTATTTTGATTATGGAATAATTATCAAGCCAACCAGCAACTCATGTAGGCTCAGAAGCCCAACAGTCGCATCTATTCAATCACCAACAGTTGTGTATAAGTACAGGAGGTCTTTTCCTCATTTGGACTCACTCAACGCATCACGTCTCTCTCTCTCTCCTGCGTAGAAAAGAGGCTCTTCTCCTACTGCGCAGAAAGAGACTCTTCTCTCACACATGTGGAAGGAAGGTGCAGAATTTAGGGTTGCAACTGCAGAACCAAAGTTTGACCAGCATTGACGATCATTCTACCTCTCAAAACTGCACTATAGGTGAATCTAGATCTCCTTTGAAGGCCACATTTTTTGGTGACGGAATCAAGCTGATTCGATGGCCGGTTTACAAGATATTGTTTGCCCTAGTTTTGCTGATCCAGGGTTTGCTGCTGTTGACGTAAATCAGATTTATGTACTATTTCTCTTTGCCGAATTATTGAAGATAAAGGAAGATTTGATCAAAGGGTTTCCCCACATTGGGGTTTTTCCCTGGCTAGCCGCCACATCTTGTATCTCTTGTCTTGGCTTGTTTTCTGTCGATCGTTTAATGTTCTTTTTGCATTTTACTTTATGTACATGTGATTTCTAATCTGTGGATAATAAAAAGAAAGATAAGTAAACTGCTATAAGCATAGAACATGCCATAAATGAACAAAATGACACTTTTTAGCATACTATTGTGAATTCAACCCAAAATGCTAGAAAAAAATATTGATGGTAATTTTGCTAATATAGAAGTTTTATACATGCATTTATTTAAACAGTTAGCTTGAAATGTCAAACATATCTAAGGATGCACACAATACGTTGCATCTTTAGCGCTGGTGTGTGAACTTGAGACAACGAAGTCCAACATTAACAGTTTGCCTACAATATACACTAGAAGAATAGATGAACTATAGTATTGTAGGTATGTGTTATGAATATATGTATTACATGCCAATAAGAGTATGGTTGGAACATTCATGTCCAACCCTTCCAATTTTGCCTATAATTTTCACTGGTCTAATAGGTGAACAATAGAACTGTAGGTGTTCATTCTCTACCACTTACCTAAATCCAACACCTTCAGCATAGAAATTTCAAAGAATATGTCCAGAACTAGTAGGTAATTTGCAAAATGAAAGAGTTGGCTTGATTGTTTCTGGAGAAGACTAGATTCTTACATTTTTCAATGTAAATTAATGACACTTTTCCAAGCTTAGATGGAACAAAAAGGAACCAAGCTAGAAGGTTATTTAATAATCCTTACTTAGCTAAGGTAAAATGTTAGCCCATTTTTGTCAAAAATCATAAATGTAAAAACTTTAAGAAATTCAGTGAAGAGACTGTAGAAATGTTCTTATCAAACCACTAATGTAAACAAAGCTAAGAAATATTTCTTTGTAGAAGAGATATTCATGGTCAAATTAACAAGAAAGTGACCTTTCAGCATAGTTAATGCACTAGTTCTCATGTCGTAGTGTCCCAGGGCATGCTAGGGACTACAGGGAGTGCTCATGTACATCTAGAGAATAGGTGTGGAGACATCAAGTTGTAGTCAGGAGGACTACAAGTGATGAGGGGCAGATACTTGAGGTACCCAACCTCTTGGATTATACCTTGCTACGGGAGCCCCAAAGAGAGAGTAGCATGATTGGTAGATGTAGGTAGAGACGGATGCAGATGAAGCAGCAGAGAGTGCTACAGTGCAAGAGTCCCGGGGTAGCACGAGGCTAGCAGGTTGCAATAGTGTGAGCCCTAGTTGTGGTCACAAATGAGCACTAGCTGCAGTCATGAAGGGAGACCTAGACGTAGTCTTGAAGGAGATCTAGCCATCGTCGAAAAGGAAGCCCTAGCTGTAGTAAAAGGCAACCCTAACCGCAATCAAAAGGAGGCTTAGCCACAACAAGGGAGAGGCCTAAGACACAGTCTAGAGAGAGGCCTAAGATGTGGTCAAGAGAGGCATAAAGACACAGTCAAGAGAGGCCATATACACAGCAAAAGGAAGGCTCTTATCCATAGCAAAGGAGGCCATAATCCGTAGCAAGAGGGAGGCCCTTATCAGCCATCAAGAAGAAGCATATAGCCGTAGTCAAGGAAGGTATAAAGCAGCACTCAGAGAGGCCCTAGACGCAGTCAAAGGGAGGCCCTAGCCACAGTAAGAAGGATCCATATGACAACAAGAAAGAAGCCCTAGAAGCAACGTGGAAGTCTTATGTTTTGTTGTAGGTACAATGTGTGAAAGAGAGGTTGTTTTGAGTGTTGTTCTTGGGTGCTCTTGTAGGGAGAAGGGCCGAAGTTTGAAGTTTAAGATCACAACAAGAAGAGGCATTCAACGTGGGTTAAATAGGGTTGTTCTATAGCTATTCCAGGAAAACCAAAGGGTTGAAAAGAGGCCCAGTATCTTGCTTGAAGCTTCAACTAAAGGATGAAACTCAACTAAAGGATGACTTAGTTTAATAAAGTTCATGATGGCCTTTTACAATCATATACTTATGAGCGAACCCAACTCTTATTATTGGGACTTATCCTAGTGTCCTCATAGGTGGGATATAGAGGACAAATACAATCTCCCTTTCTCCATTGCATTCCTCCCACCTTGAAAATCAAAAGGGGACATAATGAATTTCATATACACATACTTAAATGATGTATATTCCCAATCTGTTACCGTCTACTAGTTGTGCCTGCTTGAGCTAGGCTCAAGCAATTAGTCAATCCAGAGCATGCAAATCCCTACTTATTCTCCACACGCCTCTGGGTGGATCTCTCTATCCCTCTAGTGCCAGTAAAAGGGTTTGGGTATGGTAAGGGTTCTTAGCTAGTTTTTTGAACATTCGTATTTACATCTATTTTCGCTTGGCCTTACCTTACTCTCATCTCTATGTATTCTCAAATTAAACCAACTACACAATCAGAAACTTTGTTTTTGTGTGGTATCTCAAAATAATTTTCAAATATAAAATTACAACATACTTTCATAAGGAGACTAATCATAGTTTAATAGATCAAACTTGACATCTTACATTAACAATTTCTTTTACGTGATGTCAGTCTTCTGTCGATGCCTTGGAACCATGCCTAAAGGGGTGTACTACATGATTGGGGGTTTTTACTGCTAGTAAACTTAATTATAACTAATTATGAGAACAAGATAGCATTGTTTATATACCAGATTTCTTAAATTAAATATTAGCTTCCTGTATGAATTACAGTGCACTAATAGAAATAGAGATAGTTTCCAACAAAAAGCACCTAGAAAAGCAACAAAATTCATAGGAGACACTTATTTCACTTCTTCGGTGCTGGTCTTTGAAGACCTCCACCACCATCATCACTTCCACATTCATCCTCCTGCACCTCAGGAGTTGCAAGTACCACCCTGCCCCTGTTTCTTGAAATCTCTCTGGTAGGAGTCTCTGCAGCCTTCTCAGAACAAGGAATCATAAGTGGATTGGTTATGTGAGGCATCAACTCCTCACCACTTTCAACAGCTTCCATCATCAACCTCCAGTCTTTAAAATCAAACCGAAAAACAAATTGGATGTAAGAAGCTTCTCCAGATGCCATTTCTGTAGCTTTGGGAGAATTTTTGGGGACAACAAAATGTTTTCCATTTTCATCGACATTTATTTCAACTGTACCATCCTTTACTAGAAATGATAATGCAAAGATGTTTTCTACTGTCTGTGAAAATGATATTCTATTTAGAACCAAATTCTCTAATCTAGCTTGCTTCTGTTTTCACAAAATGTTAAATATGCTTGCCATATTATTGTCTGTTTCTAATTTTTCATATTTCGGGGACTCTTTCACTGCTTCAAGTCGAGTGCTTTCTGTCGGCTTAGTTTGTTTTCTTTATACAATAGCTTTCCTTTGCTTGGGTTCATTATCCATTGGTCCAAGCATAGTGCAAATTCCTGCCACATGCTGGAAAACAGAAGTAGCTAAAAGCCCAATATTTCTCCATGATATTTGGGTTTGATTGTCATTTCCCTCCAAAGACCTGCTTCCATATGCCTGGTCACTATAGTTTCTTAGAATATCACTACTAATAAAATCAACTGGAGTATCACCATCATTGTTTTTTGATCTGTTAACAGTAGCGAGGAGTGTGGATGTGAGATCAAAGAGTGCATCAACATCTGTAACTTGCTCACGAGGTCTCTAAACAAAATTGTGTAAGATTTCCACTTTGCTAATTATAGGCTCAAATTTTCCAGATTCTGCTTTTAAAATATTTTCTCTCTCCTCAGCGATCGAAGTCTTGAGGGGATGATAGTGGTACCTTAATATATAGTGTTGCACCATACTCTGATTTTTACCACTACATACAGTAGCATCTTCTTTCTCTCTCGGGGGCTTACTGTGGCCTTTTTGTGATCCTTTTACCCCACAAGAGGAATCTTCTAGTTTTTGACTCAATGTTTCTTCCTCTTTAACTCTAGCTTGGGTACCAAGCCTTCTACCCATCCTTTCTATTGCTTGACTTTGGAGTTGATAGAAATGAAAATATTCAACCAAAGGTAGGAGGAAGGGCTTGAAATTGAGATTTATGATTGAAGAACTGTCATGAAATGGAAAGAGAGCAAGAAAAGATTTTCGTGTTGCATTGAAATGAGGGAGGGCAGGGAGTTGTGATTTCCCCTACCTTGAGAAGTATTCTTTGTAATGGAAGAGGGATGGAAGCCCACTACAGTGCATATAAAGTCCCAAGACATACGCATTGTCGAATGAAATGCGTAGGTGCAATGTGCCAATTAAGTGTGAGGATTGGGAGAAGTGACACATGTGGGAGAGTGGCCATATTATTGAAGAATTGTTTACATTGAGGAAGGACACCATTTGAATATGGTAAGAATGTCAATTCTAACATGGAGAGTTTCCAACACCACTTTCTCATCTACATGAGGGAGTTTACGATTTGTATATCTTTGTCCCAGTCCCATGGTGAATATATTAGTGTGAGGATCCACTGTTTCATGATCCATATGTTGGATGCTTTGCTAAACTTGAGCTTTATAAGGAAATCTCTTTATATATCCAGAACGTCTCAAAAAATTATTTGAACAATTATTGTCTTGCAACAATGTTTATTGATGATAAATTGCTTGGTAATGTACACATGCATAGAAGAGTGTGATTGATGGCATGGATACTTGACCTTTCGAGTCGAAATGGCCACCTCTAAAGATAATATTTGGAATATCCTTTGAGCCTTTCTTTGAGATGGCATCCAAGAAGTTGGAGTGAAGACATCAAGGAACTCTACATTTTGACATATTCCAGCTGAATTGCCAAACATGCAAGAGAAACTAAAACCAGGGGTTATATAAGTAATAGCCCGAGTGTATAGGAAATCCAGGCTTTTAGAGGAATATTTCTGCATTTAATAATTGGATGAGGATGAATATTTCTATTACACTATGTGTTGTTATGGATATGTTTGGACGTTTTGGGTGAACACTTGGCCCATCTTCAAGAACATCCAATAAGGTTCTAGTCCAAGACAGATTTAAAGAGATCATTTATCAAATTAGTTGTCTAGCTATGAAAAACAATCAATTTTTGGAAGAGATACATCGTAGTACTACCAAAAGTAGATTGTGGGCCATGTTAGAAAATGGATCAAAAAGGTTTTCAGAATGTCTGCTAAAATTTGACATTTAGAATTGTCTTCACATTTTCTTATCAACTTTCATGGAGGCAAAAAGTGACAGGAGAAACTTGCACAATAATAGCGGCCACTAGAATGAGAAACACAATGAATTATCAAAATGGAATCTGTTGCTATGATGACACATGGGAAGATACTTATTACTCTCAACGTGGTTGTACAGGAAAAGTAGTTTTTGCCTTTGAGTATAGTTGATGTATCGTAATGTAGTAGTTGTTTCCTTGCTACAATAAAACAAATATATATATCCATCTCAAGGTGAAAGAATAACACCAATATACATTCAAATGATATGGGCTATGTGTTGTGCTCAATAGCTAGGAAAGTCTCTATCAGTCATAGTGCGATGAAGCGATCGGTTCGGGGTTCCGTGCCCATGCTGTCAAAGTATATCGATACAAGTGATGAAAAAACATATGTTCAATTCCATGGAGCATATCTTATTTTCATTACTTATCCAGGATAAATCCATGGCCATAGTTGAGAATTGTAATCAAAAGAAAATAAATATGTAGCTTATTTAAACAAATGTGGCATGAACGGAAAACATATGCACCAAATTACAAAATGCGAAAGTCAAAGTTCTGTATAAAAGTTTTAAATTAAAAAAATTTCAAGCAGTTTCCAGGAAGTTTAACGAATGCAACTACCCAACACTCATCCAATGGCCATTCAAGGAGGGTCAAAGCCACCCATCAATATGAAGAGATCTATAAAAGAAAACAGGGACTTTGAAGAAGGGATCCTTGATTTTTCATACCCAAATGTTGCCCGATTATTGAGCAAGGGCCTGATGAGTTAATGAGGGTTTCCCTTTTGTTTTTGTTTCAATCTATTTTCATGCTTAGATTTTTTCTAATATGATGTCATTGGTGGACCTTAATATACGACATTGCACCATACTTTGATTGTTACCATTGCATGCGGCAACATCTTCGTTCTCTCTCAGGGGCTTACTGTGGCCTTGTTGTGATCCTTTTACCCCACAAGAGGAATCTTGTAGTGTCTGATACAATGTTTCCTCCTCTTTAACTCTATCTCAGGTACCAATCTTTCTACCCATCCCTTCTATCGCCTACTTTTGGAGTTGAGAGCAATATAGAAATTCAACCAAAGCTAGAAGGAAGGGTTTGAAACCTATGTTACTAGAAACCAGAAAGGGGAAACGAAATGAGAAACGACAATGAGACGAGGAATAGAGTTTGGAGATTTCATATTCAAGAAATGAGGAGAGAGAAAAACAAGACAAATATGAAACATATAACCAAGCATTTGTTTTACATTCAAGAAACGAGGAGAGAGAAAAAATAAGAAAAATTTGAAACATAAAACCAAGCATTCATCATTAACATTCTCGAATACTATGGTTCATAGGTAGTTTCTCATAGGCTTTAGCTGCTCACATTGGTCATTGCTTAATAATTATAGTGATCAACAAATCTTCCATTTCTCACATAAGCCATTCTTGAATAGCCATGTTTGATCCTCTAGGCTGGCAAATACAATAGTGAAGAAACACTTGCCACCGAATTCATGTTTGATTTAGCCTTTGCATTTTCCAGATGAGTACATGATCCCACATACATTGTATATATTCTTGGATGTGACATGAGTGGACCTCAAATTTGGGATCTATTGTATCATTTTCCACACAGTTATTGGGTTATTTGTTTCATGGTTGGTTAACAAGATGGTGGAGATTGAGTTGATCTCCATTGGATATAGAGCCAAAATAGAGGGTTGTCTCGAACTATTGCCACTTGGAGAACCATAAATACTACAACATGTGTTTGAATACAAAATCTAAAGAGAAAGTTTCAAAATTTTATCTTTTTATAATAGAAAGCTAATCTTTATAATAATAAAATAATGTATTTTAAAGTATACTTGAAACTAGATATAAATTGCTAGTTTGTGAGAAAAAAATTAACTAAAATATTTAACTAATAATTTATAAAAATATATATAAAATATCTATACACATTACTAATTTATAAAAGAGATTTGATCCCTTTAGAGTGTTGGTATATCCGAAATTAAGATGGATCTAGGCTAGCATATATTATTTACCATAATTATTGTTAAAGTATATAATGGCTATCTCATATTTGTATTTGCATTGATTAAATGATTATTATATGTAGTCATGTTTTATATTAATTATTTTAATGCATCATATATATGGTTTTGTATAGTAAATTTATTTTTATGTTAGATTTTAATAGTTAAATTAAATATTCTTTCTTGACATTAGTTGCTTTTTATTAATGTTCATTCTATTCTGTTGGATCCATTAAAATTTGTTATATGAGTCAATGTTTCCAATTAACAAGTGTTGTTGATCAATATAAATAAGTGAAATAAATTATTAAATTGTGATTTTTTAAATTTCTACTTAGTTAAATATTATATATAAATATCACTTGTGGAAATAACATACCAAAACATCCATTTTTAGTTGTTAAATATGATTATGTTAAAATAACTTTTAAAAAAAATGTTATCACCCATAGTTAGATCTTACCAAACCATTCTTTTTTAGTCCCTAGATTTGTTTATATTAAAATAACTTTTGAAAAAATGGTATGGCCAATAGTTTTGTTATATTCCATGGTTTTGTACTTTATATTCATTTAATTTGCTAGTTTTTGCACATGGTTTTGTTAGATTCCATGGTTCTGTATTTAATATTTATTTAATTATTAGTTTTTTCTCATCAATTTTCTTTCATAAATTAAAACAGGCGAGAGAGACCTTGAAGTCTTGAAAAGAAATGTCATAATATAGCTATTTTATTCTAGGCCCCTCTTAATATATTTTTGGTTGTTAGATTTTTGTGCCAAGAGACACTTTCCACCTGCGGAATATGTTATGATATTTGGCATTTTAACTCAGTCAAAATAAATCAAAATCAAATCAAATAAAAAAATTAAAAAACATAAAATTCTCGAGTGCATAGTTTTTTATTGCCCATGGTTTTTTCCCATGGTACTCCTAACCAATGGTTTTTGTCAATGGTATTTTTCTACAATGTAGCCTATTCAAAAGATAATAACTAAAGCAACCTAGATCCATTTTAACTGTGGATCAGGCATTGAGAGGATCAAATCTCTTCACTTAAAGAGGTTTGCATAGAGGGAGAGTGAGAGAGAGATCAATCTAGGCTCGTTATTTATAAATGAAGAGGAATTATGAAACTTTCCATATTTATCATAGTTGAAATTATGTTTGTATTATAGACATATTAAACAATAGCTTCTTGCTCTTAAGATTTATTATTGCAAATTACCTAACATAATCTCTCTTATCAGGGATGAAAAAAGTATTTATGGGATAAAACTATTAATGGGATGGATAATAGATAATTATTATTATTTATATATTAAATTAATTTCTTTAGTTGATGATATTTAATATTATAGATAGTCTAATAGTTGATAAAAGTTTATGTAGGATGGTTTTATCAAAATCTTTTTCCAATCATTTGAGAGGTTAGAAACTAGACCAATGGAAAAAAATATTGTGTCCCAATGTTTATATAAAATAATTAATTAACTAGAAAAATTAACTATATATTTAACTACTAATTTAATATAGTATATAATATATATTGTGTGTGGTGTTGTGTGTGTGTGTGTGTGTGTGGTGTGTTGTGTTACAATTACAATCTAAAAATATATATAAAAACCTATACATGTAAATTTATAGTTTTATATAAAAATACACATTTAAATATTAGATACAATCACTAAATTCACTTTTAAATAAAAGCAATACAAAAATAACCAAAAAAAATTGTAAAAACTTAATCATACACTGCTACACATCAATGACTACAATTAAAAAAATAACATGACTTTAACTAATAAAATCCCTAAATAGTCAACCTTGTTAAATATATATTAAGCACTAAGATGAACGACTTCTCGAGCAACTCCTGCACCTGCTTCTTGATTTTAGCATTCTCTAAAGTGGACAACCTGTACATTTTGATGTTAGGCAATGGAACATTTTGCTACAAAATAATATCATGTACTATTTCCTTTTTGGGTGGAAAACCTTTAGGTTCCTGAAACAAGACATCATACTCTGAAACAATCTTTTTTATATCAGCTTGCTGCTTAACATTACAACCCTCAAATACATTGGTTTTATCAAGTTTCTTTTCCTTTACAACCATTAGTAAGAATTGTTTGCATGAATTTATCATTCTTTTCATCTACCTTGAGTTTATGAGAGTATAATTATTCTTGAGCTTATGAGCTCTTACAAAGTATTCGATTCCATCTTTAACAAGTAGATACTTGTTCTCAGCTCTATATAAAATGGGTTTTCTATCATACAAGTAAGGACTCCCTAAAACAATTCCACATATATCCAAAGGAATTATGTCTAACTCAACCTCATCTACAAATGCTGACCAAAAGAAAACTTGAGTTTGCACTGTCTAGTCACTTGTAGTTGTGTTTTATCATTCAACCATCCTAATGGATATGGTTACTTGTGAGGTGTAGTTGCTAACCCCAATTTCTTTACAATTGCTTTAGAAATCAAATTTACTTGTGAGCCACTATCAAACAAAGTATCAATCTTTTGATGTTTGGAAATAACTTGAATATGGAAAAGCTCATGTCTTCTTCTCTCATGTTCTTCATCAATAATAGATTGAGCAGAATTACTAGTAGATGCTTCAAAATTCTTACCTTTTATACCTGTGGCTGCAATGATTATTTCATCTGCCCAGGCTGACCCCAAATATTTCTGAATAGCTGCAGTAATCTTCTTCTTCTTGCCCTTGGATTTCTTAGGTCTCAGCTTTGGATGAAGAATCCAGCAGTGCTCATCATCATGCCCATCCTTTTTACAGTGAGTGCATGAAGCTTTTCCTTTCTGTGCAGTGTTAGCCTTCCTTGCTTTCCACTTCTGCTTTCTTTTCTCCTTTCTTTTGCTTGCAGTGGATTGGGACAGTCCCCAAACTTCTAGATTTCCATTCTTTCCTCTAGCCTCTAGATGAGTAGCTTGTACAGATACCTCATATATACTAGTGGGATTAAACGTGAGAATGGTATGCTTCATGTAGATGTGTAGACCACAAATGTACTTCAAAAGAGTCTCTGGTGAGTCTAATGAGATCCCTAGAATCAATGCTCTCTTTCTAAATTCTTGAGTGTACCCTTGCACACTTTTCCCTTTCAACTGCTGAAGATTTTGCCAACTCATCACGGCTTGTTGCATGTAGGCCAATGGATAGAAATCCTTCTTGATTGCAGAAACAAAGTCACTCCAGACAGAGATAGTCTTACCATCTCTTTTCATGCCAGCTTGGGTTCTACCTTCCCACCAAACCAAGGCAGTGCCTCCTAGGTGTAAGCTTGCCAGCTGAATGTTTCTCCTGTTCGATGTTCTACACTCTGCAATACACATCAATTTGTCTAATCCAACTGTCCAATTTTTCAGCATTTAGCTCTCCATCATATATAGGCAAATCGAAATTAACATCTAACTTAAGAAAAGATGCTTTCTTATTATGGACAGGGCTATTAGGAGGTGTGAGAAAGCTTTCCTCTTTCCCTTTCCCTTTTGAGTGTTCATGGGAATGAGATTCATATTCTTCATTATCTTGTTTAGAACCTAATGAATATTCATCCTTATGCTTTCTAAATTCCCTATACATTTCTTCTACCATAGACTTTATAGCTAGAAAACTCTCTATGAATTGAGGGTCTGGCCCCATAAAACCTTCCTCTGACATTTTCTTCCGAGGATAGACTCTCCCAATTTCAGGATTAGTTTCAACCAACTCTCCTTCTTCTAATTTGAGCTTTGATCTAGTGAGCATTCAACAGTTAAACCAACACAAGCTTCTCTAACCTTACATCCTAGAGCTCTGATACCACTTGATTTGATAATCACCCTATGAGTGACCTCAATTAAATATTTATTAAATGGAGGTATTACGGACTCATGCTAGTGTGTGTCTATGTTATTTAAGCAACGGATTGATCAGATTGCAAATACAAGGACACTTGAAGGGGAAACAACAAAGAAATATAGTAAGCAAATACAAGAACACAAGAAATTAATAAGGATTTCACCCTATCCTCCAGGGCTACATCTCTGGTGCAGCTCTCAGTGGTGGCCTTATTTTATTTTGTCTTGAAGCATATGATTACAATGAAGGAGCTCAATATGAGTCTCCTGAAACAGATTGGCTTGGCAAAGTGGTTCTTGGATTCCCCAAGCCACTAGAGTACATAGACTTTTTTCCTTTCCAGTATTTTGACCTCTCTGGTCTGACAAATCCTCTCAGGGATGGCTTGAATCTCTCAAGATATTTGGTGCTTGACGCTATCTTTGGTCAGCTCAGCCCTCTACCTTCTTTCTACTTTTCCTTCACTAGTTCTTCTCTTTTCTATCCCCTGTCTTCGGTGTTCCGTCTTTCGGTTCCTAACTCCTTCGTCCTCTGTCTAGTTTATACATGGCTTTAATGCCATTCAAGCTCATGGAATTTCGTTTCCTCTTCCGTCTCCATTGATTCACCTACTTGCAGCTGCACTTGGATTTTCTTGTTCTCGGCGTCATCATCAGACTCACAGGGATGGCCACTTGTCCTTCTGCGAGCTGCGCCAACTTGCCTCGTCGGTTCACTTCTTCGATTACGTTGTGGAATGAGTCTTCCACCACCTTGGTTGTTAAAGTAGACCCCAAATTCTTCTAAATCATGGCTTATCCCTCCGTTAATTCTTTCTTCTCCATCGGGCATGATCTCAACCGTTAGATCTGGAGCCCCCAAATCTAATGCCATTCACTCATCCCATGCAGTTGACTAGTTCGACCGTTAGCACACGATGAGCAGTGGTTTTCTCTCTCTTCCACTTGCCACATGTAGGGCACTGAGTGGAATCGCTCCTTTTCCATCAAAACTGCTTACCGCCCACAAACATCCCGATCAATACCACCAGTTTTGGAGTGGGTCTCGCCACTAGCGCTTAGCCTTTTGTCCCACAGTTTTCTGGCTCCCATGTGACCGAGTGCTTGGGGCTTCTCCAATTTGAGGGTTTTCACACAGCTAAGCACTAATCGCGCATCAAAAACTACTTCTGTTTCCTAATCCGGGCTTCCGAGGGGCTAATTTCTCCTCCCGCGCAATCTCCATGGGCCTCGGTCAATGCGCTTTGACCGAGGTCCTCGTTGTTCCACGTTGGCTGCCACTGCCACTGGTTTAGAGGTGTTTTTGATCACTTTTTTAAATTCTTTGAATTTTGTCTTGACCTGTTACAGCCATGGCTTTGTCAATCATTATTTATGGATCCAATTCAGATCAAGGGACAAAACTATTTTTTCAATGAATTGGTTAGGTTCCAAAGTAAAAAAAAAAGTAAGGCTATCTACGAGGGCATGACAACTAGGGAGTGCGAAGGTGTGAAAGGAATGCCAAGAAGTGATAACACATGCTAGAAAGTTCCAAGGCATGTTAGTCATTCCAAGACATGCCAAGTGCTAAGGCATGCTAAGAGTTGTTAGGTGCTAGAGTGTGGCACCAACGCATGCTAAGGAGTGACAGGGAAACACAAGGGAGGACTAATTTCAATTTCATGTAAATGAATGAATAAGAGTGTGTGATAGGGATTGTTATCAAGTTCTGGGTGTGCTAAGGAGGCATTGACAAGTTATGTTAGGTAGTGTCAGGGAAACACAAGGAAGGACTAGTTTCAATTACATGGAAATGAACAAATAATAGTGTATGATAGGGAGTGTTAGCAAGTTCTGGGTGTGCTAAGGAGGCATCCCTGGACAAATTTTGGGAGGGTTTGGAGAAAATTGTGTGTTTTCGTGCAAACTTGCAATTTTTTGGCAATATTTTGTCCAGCAGCACAGCAAGGTCACGCTTTTTTTCTTCCTCGGGGCTCCAAATGATGTAAAATCATAATTTTTGGAAATATTATGACCCCATATCAAAACACATTTTCCCACCTTCCTAGTTTGGGGCTCAGGTTTGTAGAAATTTTCAAAAAGCAGGCCAAAAATCATCTTTCTGCCCCTTTCTTTCCATTTCGTTGTGCACCTGGAGACACCTTGGGAGTATGGCCATATCACAACCAAAAATTGGTCAGTTTGAGTGAAACAATACTCTAAAGACATCTACACTCTCCCATATTTCTATAAACGGCTTCTGATCTAGATTTGGACTTCACAAAGGCACTCAAAAATGGCCTCCAATAGCTTGTTGTAAACCTGGAAAATTCTGATATTTTTGTAAACTTTTCACTATGTAACTTTTTGTAATTCCTAGTTTGACTGTGGTGAAAGTCAAAATGGTGATGTAAATGAATGTGAGGGGTAAACGTAAATGTAAATAATGGGTGGTTAGTATTTGTAAGTTTTTTTTATGTAAATTTGACCTCATTTATGAGATAGGTTGGAGTCAAAGTTAATTGTAGAAGTCATTTTTAACTTCCCTAGACATTAGGGTTTGGTTAGAACACCTCATGGAACAATTCCTAGAGTCATTGATTCAACCAATAAGAGTGGGGAGATGTTGTTTTGTTCTTTATGTATCAGTTTCTCAGTGATACAACATGTTGGATTTCAAAGGAGAGAACTATTGTAGCTTGTACTTGGACATTTTCTGGAAATAAAAGGACACAATTTGCAACTATTATCTGATGTTATTTTTTCCCTGTTATAGCTTTATATGAAATATACTAATATTCTCTTTCCATTAATCAATTATTCAATGTTTTACCTTACATTTTATAAACAAAATTCTTCGCATAAATCTTTGTTTTGATGGAAAAATCATTATGTGTTACTTTATTTCTTGCTTAATGAATTCATGTTTCATTCTCATTAATACCTTTTGCTTCTTCTAAAAACTATGCTAGACTAAAAAACTCTAAGGTCCACCAGAAAATTAATGCTACATTTCTCATTGTTTTATTTTTTGTTTTAACCCTTTCATCCTCTGACCTAGCTACCTGGTTTCTCTCCCTTATTCAGCAACAAAACCCTAAATTTTCCAAAACCTGCTTGAACCTAGCTATCTAGCCTAAAATCCTTTACATTCAAATCATCTCTTTGTTTTGATTTCATAGAGAGAGCCCTCTCTAGTTTGGTGGGACTAACTACCAAACTAAAATCTTGGTCTGTGACCTCTGTCGATCACCCCATCAGCCTGAGACATTGTGGAGGATAATTGAAAACTAGGGGGTGCCAAGCTGTTCTAGTGAATGTAATGTTCCCAAGTCATGAAAAAAATTAATGTTAGTTGTAAGGTCATGACTACCAAGGTGTGTTAGGGAATGTTAGGGCATGCTAACATGCGCTAGATAGTACGAAGACATGTCAAACAAGATAAAAACATGCCAAGTACGAAGGCATGTCAAGATGTACAAGGGTGTGACAATGCATGCCAGGGAATGTCAAGGGAACAAAAGGGAGAAAAAAGTTAAACTACAAGTAAATGAGCACATAATAGGGTTAATAAGTCATCAATTTAATTTTTCCATGAGGGTCATGGTAGGAAAACCAACACTAGGTGTCAATAGGTGCCAAGTGCCAAGTGTCAATGCATTCTAAGTGCCAAATCTTCCTCCGTTTCTTCTCATCTAGTTTCCAATAATTGATCTCAAATAACTTTAATATTAAACCATGCCAAATCATACCAAGTCATCTCAACACATGCCAAACATGCTAATACTTTCCAAGTGCCAACATGTTCCAAGTACCAATGTGCAGGGAGTGTGATGCATGATATGAAGTGGAAGAGCATATCAAAGAGTGCTAAGGTGTGCTAGAGAGTTCCAATGCATGTTGAGGAGTGTTAGGAAGTACTAGGACAACACAAGGGAGCACTAGGTCAAATGCATTGAAGTGAATGAATATAAGGGTGCATCGGGGAGTGTTAATGAGTGTTAGTTGTCATGTCAAGGAGGGAGTGACAAAGTATTCTAAGCATGGGTAAGGCATGCCAGGTAATACCAGGGAATGTCAAGAAGTGATAGAGTGTGCTAGGTATTTCTGGGGTGTGCTAGCATGTGCCAAATAGTGCCAAGGCATTCCAGGTGCCAAGACATGCTAGGATGTGCATGGTGCCATAGTATGCCAATATGCATCAAGGTGTTTCAAGGAAACAAAAGGAATAAACGAGATAAAATGCAAGGAAATGAACACATAAGAGGGTTAATAAGTCAGGACTTTATCTTTTTCAAAAGGGGCATGCTAGGCACACTTATAATATGTTCCAATACATGCCAAGTGCTAATGTGTGCCAAGTTCTAATGTTTTTCAATGCAATATTTTTCCAAGGTGTTTCAGGGCATGCCAACACATGATACGGGAGTGCTATGTTATGCTAGGGCATGCCAACATGTGCTTGGGAATCCTACTCATGGCAAGATGTTCTAGGTATAAATATGTTCCAAGACATGCGAGGTGCCAAGGAATGTTAGTGTACTATTCCAAAGCATGTTAAGGTGTGCCATGAGTGTTGAAGAGTGCTAGGTCTCTCTCATTAATAGAATTGATAGAGCTTGATTATGTATTAAATAATATAGTTCCTACACACACTAGTGGAACTTTTTTTAAAGGAAATTTGCTAGATAATAAACCTAATAGAGATGAATCATGTGTTGACTCATAGGAAAATTATATTCTTATGACTTGAGGGAAATGATACACACTAACTAATTCTTAACAAATTGACTGACTATTATAACCACTATGACCTTGGGCACATAATAAAAAATATTCCACAACAATGGTCTTAAATCGCTATCTTTTGACAAAAAATATAGTAACAAGTACATAGCTTCATCAAAAACTCATTGGAATGATCAATGATGACAAACATTTTTTTACCGTCACCAAAAGAAACGAAAAAGAGCATTGGTCAGGGTCAATAAAATATCGTCACTAGAAGTGTCACCAAAAAGAGAATTAGTGATGGGCCTTTAACAACCCTCACCAAAAGTGTCACCAAAGAGAAAATTAGTGACGGGCCATTAATGACCCTCACCAAAAGTGTCATTGAAAATGGATTTGGTGACAAACCTTAAAGGACCATCACTATACACACCTACAACAACGATTTTTTAAAGCCGTCACCATCTGCGACATTGGTGACAAACCTTAAAGGAGCATCACTATACACACCTACAACAATGATTTTTTAAAGCCGTCACCATCTGCGACATTGGTGACAGACCTTAAAGGTCTTTCATAGGCATGAAGCATCATAAAAAACTCATTTGAATGATCAATGATGATGAACATTTATTGAATGTCACCAAAAGTAATCAAAAAGATCATTGGTGATGGTCAACAAAATATAATCACTAGAAGTGTCACCAAAGAGAGAATTAGTGATGGGAATTTAGTGACTCTCACCAAAAGTGTCACCAAAGAGAGAATTAGTGACAAGCCTTTAATGACCCTCACCAAAAGTGTCATTGAAAATGGCTTTGGCAACAAACCTTCAAGGACCATCACTATATACACTTACAACAACGCTTTTTTAAAGACCGTCACTATATGTCACATTGGAGATGGACCTTAAAGGTCCATCATAGGCATGACCCTCACCAATGACCTTTTTTCTTGTAGTGCCAAGCTCAATGAACCAGTCAGCATAGTTATGGAATGGTTAGTGAAGTAGCGCAAACCAACATCTAGGAGAGCACCATCATCAAAAGCAATAGAGGGCAACAAACTTGCATGTGAAAAAGGAAAGAGAAATATTGTTGAAAGCATAGAGGAAAAACAAAGATGCAAGTTCAAATCATATCCACTTGGGGAGAAAGCATCTTTGGAGAGAGAGGCGAAGAGGTGACAGTGCAACAGGAGGAATGTGCAAAGGAAGAGAAAGAAACAAAGGATGGAGGAAACAATGAAGGAGTTGAAAGAGTTGAAGCAGCAACTCCCGGAATAATAAGAGCAGCATAGACATGAAAAGGAAGCACAACATAGATAGAAACAACAGGAAGAACAACATGCACATATTGATGAAAATGCACCCATACAAGTTGTAGACTCATCCGAGCAGCTAGCACAAAGCAGACAGGGTGAGCAGTCATAGGATTAGGACTTCGTTGAAGAGAATGAATAGATACTTGAGTAGATGGATATGGATATGGAGCAGCGAGATTCAGAATAAGATATTAACCTCATGCCTTATAACCAAGAGGTCAATTCACCGGCTTCACCTAATCTAGAAGCAGAGCAAGTCTTGAGCAATCAAGGAAATACTGAGATCTTTGGAGACAATCTAGAAGTGGATATGCACAACATATCATTCAACGAGTTGCAACATAGAGTTGTGCAATTGCGCAGAGTGATTACTCTAGATATCCACGCATATCATGTGTAATTTGAAGAACTAGTGATCATGTCTGATGTACGCAAGCATCCAACATCATCGGCTGATGATACTAGATCATATGCCAAATTCACCAGCTCCAATGTTTTCTTCTTGATAGTAGAGAATGAGTGAATGGATAAGGAGTTATTGATGGCCAAGCAGGGAGGAGAACAGGTTACAACATCCGCCAAAGCAGAGTTGAAGAGAGCAATACTAAATAAGGTATTGTCTCTCGAGACAGTCATGCAAATGTCTTATTCTAGATTTGTCATCATGTATAAGTTAGTCATTTATCTCAATGGTTGGCAATAGCGATATGCTAGGAGAGCATGCATCTTGTCAGATTTTTACACTGTAGTCGATCGCATGAAAACATGGAAAATGAGATACAAGGGAACCCCCTTACACTTGCACAAGTTTATGAAGCCTAAGGTGGTAGAGTTGAAGGCACGGATCTAGAGTCAGATCTAAAACTATGAATAACTTCAGCAACTCATCACCAGTCTGGAGACTTCACATGCATGGGTGTTCAAAAGCACGGATGTTGTTGTGCACATGCATGCAATCCAATCCATTGGGACACTCACCAAGGTAAAGGAAAAAAATCAAGTCCAACTGGAGTTCGACATGTATTTTGACTATTTTATGGGCATAGCCACCAGTGCAGGCTTGGTGATCAGCATAGGCACTATGCACCAATATGTTATTGGTCCGACCGTACTCAAGACGATGATGTGCATGTTATTAGATGAGTTGGACAGAGGAGCCAAATCAATGTACCCAAATGCAATAGAGGTAAGAGTTTGTTTCCAAAAAGATGCCAACACAAAGTACACGGACTACCAAGCATGGAATCAGTTCGTTGTTGTTGACTACCGCGAGGATGTCGAAGAATTGGTCTTCCCAAATTTTTCCGAGTCTTAGTGATGTCTTGCATGTTTTTCTCAAGCCTATTTTGTCTCACATGAGTACATGTGTAGATTTTATGTAACATCTTGTAAAGTGGAAGTCTAAGTGTCGATAGTTGGATGTAACAGTCATAAAGTAGTTGAAGAGTCATGAGAGTAGGTGAACAGTCACAAAGGGGATTTCAAGGGTCACCCCACCCTTTGATATTTATAGAACCTCATAACTCATTGCACAAGCTTTTGGGCAGCCAAGTTTCCGATAGGAGTATCTTAGAGAAATATTGGAGTGTATTTTAACAAATCTTGACTTCTCCACAGTGTAGAAATAGTACATCTCTTTGGAGGAGTAGGCGGTAGTGACTGTAACGTTCTGTTATCGAGACATTAGTTGGCCATGGTTGTACTATATGATTGTAACTTTCACTTCTTAATATAGTAGAGCCAACACATTTCATGCATATGTTGTCATTGTATTTTAGTTATCTTGGTTAATATAATGATATATGTAGTTGTTTGCTTACGCACGTATGTATAGACCCTTTTTGTATATGTATGTATGAATCTTACTGAGATGTGTTGTTGGTTTAACGATCACTTTGGATTGTTGGTTTAGCTTCCTTCCATTTTGTGATGCATATTTTCTCGTGTGTTCCCTTACTAGCCGCATGTTTCCATAGGTTTCCAAGGGGTGCACCCACCCCACCTTCCATGTGTTAGGACCATTCACGCACCTTCCTTGGCTTGTTGTGCTTGTCACACCCTTGTTACCAATAAGGACATCTTACTTACCTCTATGCACAACCACGGTCAAGGAAATATTGTACAACCCAATAATGGGACTCCTACACTAAATGGTTTGAGGCCTAGTTGGGACTTCTTACCAGCGAGATCCCCTGACATGTTGGCAAGTCCAACACCATCAACATAATTGAAGAAAGAAGAACAAGTTTTAACAGAGAGGACTCATCCATGGTAGGATGAGGCTCTCCAACTATCGCAGGAAATATATGAGAAGCTTTAAGAGATTCGACAGAGGGAGACAAAGATGGTGCAGAAGGCTGCAGAAAATGTGATAGAAGAACTATTGGAAGAGGTGTGTGTTGGAAATAATACTGAGAGGGGGCTGAATCAGTATTAGCAAATCAGATACTTTTTCATTTTCATACTCAGATCATATATGCTACTTTAGTTAAGGATATCTGCGTATATACGCGACTGTGTTAAAAGCAACTAGCGTACATCCAGTAACCTTTGTGATTTAGTTAATTTATCTTCAGTGAATGCATCAGAACATTATTAGCCATATTA
>APFE030922000.1:0-10981 GCA_000404065.3 Pinus taeda
TTTTGGTAAAGGTCATGTGGAGTGCCATATGGTCAGGGGCACAGGCTAACTAACCACCCCTACCGACTAAGCCCTCCGCGTCAGTCGACATGGTCACGTGGAAATTGATAGGATAAGGGATTGAGGCTAACTTCCCACCCCTGCTGCTTCTACTCCACTAGAGGTCTCGTGGGCACTAATGTGGCCGTGGGTTGGGGCTAATTGCCTACTCTTGCTAGCTTAGCCCTCGTATGTGATCATGATCAGGTGGGCTATGATATGACTAGGACTGGGGCCTAGTCCCCGCCCACTTTGCCAAAGCTCCTCCACATGGTCACCTATGTTCTAATATGATTGGGGCCATGGCTTAACACTCGACCCCTCCCCCCAAATTCGTCGACCATTCATATAGAACATGTGACCATAGTTTTTTATGAACCACGATCATGGTGCGATGTTAAGGCATTAGGTTATTGTGTAGGAGATCAAGAGGTAAAACCCTACTGAGGTCCTTGGGTCTATTATAAAAAAATTATCCAATCACATAGGTAAATGTTGCACCCTCTGATTGGGCCACGTAGCGCTTCACCATTGGCCACACCCAAAGCTAAACCAACCAATAAAACTATGCCACTTTGTCCTGTACGATGATGCCATGATGTAGCACGGGATTGACCTGCTTACACCATACCCTGCATAGTCAACAAATGACATCAGTTGTACAAACTACCTAGTCAACCCTGTTGTTTGAATTTTTTGCTATTGGGCAATAACTTTAGAATGTCATAACTTTCTCATACGGCATCAGATTGAGGTTATTCAAGTGGCGTTGGAATCAAGACAATGAACAATACAATTTCTCGCCAGTTTCGGGAGATTCTGAGCATTTTCAATTTTGAGCCTATTTTTTATCTTTGGATCACAAGAAGATGACAACAATTTAGGAGATATATTTTTCTATATATTTCATCATTTGTAGTGATCAAGGGTTGACTTTTGAGCCCAAAAAGACCCTCATATTTTTATAAATCTTATAAATTCAAAATTTAATCAAGGGCTTCTGGCTCTAGTTAATGACAAAATTTGTTTCATATGTATGTCCTTTCCTGTAATTGCATATATTTTTCTGCATATATTTGAGGTTGTCTAGAACACTAGGCCAAGGCTAGGTTGATTTTCAACCTCCTTGAAAACCCATCGCAAAGTTATGTTCATTACTGAGTAGATCAAGGTGACAGTGTGTCATGTTGATCCCTCTACATTAATAGATTGTTGCTCCTATATCAATTCTTAGACGTATTGTTGTTAGCTATAGAGATTCTTCTATACACTTATTCTCTTGTTAAATAATTGGATATTCAGGGAAGATATGTAATTCTCTAATTTCTCCTGCATTCCCTTATCAAACTCTTTCAAGCGATGTTATTATCTCATAGCTAAACAATGACACTTTGATTAGACCCCTGCAAGAGATGGCTTTATTTGTTAAGTAGAGATTTTAAACATTAAGCAACCACCCTATACAACAACCTCTAAATCTGGCCATTGTGCTTCATAGGTTGTTGTTCAGTCACAATGAACAAAATTAAAGCCTCATAACATTAAGGGAGATCCCTTTGGTTCAAGGGCGAACTTGGACCTAAAATGATTGAGTTGGTTTCTTGGCACAATTTCCAGCCAATAAACTGCCTTCAAGAAATAAATACAATACCCCCCATCACCCAAGTTCGAAGGTAAATTGATAGTTATCATATCCTATGGTATTCCTAAAACATATACATACTTCTAGATTTTAGATGTCTGGGATTGTTAGCCCATTGTAATAGATTTTCCAGATCCAAATCCATTCTATTCATATTGATTTGAAGATCGACATTTTAAACCTGCAACTGAGGTTCATCATGAGGACAAAAGTTTGTGGAAAACTGATCTAACTTAGTAATTAATAGGGAAATGGTATTAGGGTATTTTGAGAAAATGGCCGACAATGAAGTTATTTAGAATGGATTATGTATTTATTAAAAATAAAATGAATTGAATAAAGAAAATGTTCTGTAAAGATTCATAAATGTATATGTTTATATTATATATTAATAATGTGGTATATTATCAAATAATCGATGTATTCTGATTTTTAAGAATAATTAATATATTAAAATAATAATATTTTATAAAATATTTAAACGATGGATTAAGGTTAAATAAAGTAAGGAATAATATTAAAAAATAAACAACTAGGTAAGTTAGAAATGAATGAAACATGAGTTAAGGGGTTTCAAAATTTATGGATTTAGATTTTAATGTGAGGATCTAAATTTTGCTTGTGATTCATCCTTCATCCTTGTTGAGGGTTTTGGGATGTTTATTGATTTCAATGGCTTTTCTAAATTTTCTATGGAAATAGTGGTCAACTTTAGAGAGAATGTGGGTTTTCTCAATGCATATATGGTGCTTTGTATTATTGGAATGCTTTGCTAGTGCAAAGGCTTTTGATCGATTATGTTTTATGTCAGTGGAATGTTCTAAGATGAGAGTGTTGATGGATCAGCCAATCTCCCCAACATATGGAATTACACAAGAACAAGGAATCAAATAAACTCATTTTTAGCATTTACGGTCGATGGGGTTTTAGCAGAATTGAGGCAACTACGGATTGCGTTTATAGTCTTGAAGGTGGTTATGATTTTATGCTTTCTTACGATAGGGGAGATTTTGTTTGTGGCGCCCTGAATATAAGGAAGGTTAACTTTGTTGATGAAGTTGTCCAAATTTTTGTTTTTATTTATAAGACAAGTTTCTTTATTTGCCTTATTCAGTGCTTTGATGGCTTGGTGTTTTTTGTATCCATTTTTCAAAAGAACATTTATTAGATGGGATTTCTCTTTATCTAAGTGATCTTTATCAGAGATTCGAACAACTCTTGTTGCAAGGGTGTTTAAAATGCCTAATTTTTGGCTGGGATGGTGTTGATATGAGGCATGGAGATATTGTTCTGTGTGGGTATTTTTTCGATAGACTTGGTGAGATATGGAACCATCAGAATTTCAAGTGATGAGGATGTCAAGGAATGAAAGGATGTCATTAACTTCTATTTCCATGGTAAATTTTATTGATGGGGAAATATGATTTATATGTTGTTTGAAAGTTTCTAAAACTTCATGTTCATGAGGCCATATGATGAAAGTGTCATCCACAAATATTTTCCATAATTTAGGTTTTAAGGGAGAACTTTTAAGCTATTTTGATACAAAATATCCCAGGAATAAATGGGCGATGATTGGAGAAAGAGGAGAGCCTATAGCTACTCCACATGTTTGTTCATAAAATTCTCCCATGAAACTAAAGAAGGTGGATTTTAGACAAATTTCAACAAGTTTTGAAGTGTGAGGATCAGTGATTTTTCGAACAACCTCCATGGCCCCATCAATAGGAACATTAGTGTATAGAGCAATGACATCAAAGAAAACCAAGGTATCACTTTTATCGATATTAATATTGTTTATTCCATTTATGAAGTGGGCGGAATCTTTGACAAATGATTCGGTGTTTCCAACTAAGGGTTTTAGCTTCTTGGCAATGTATTTGGAGAAATGATACATAGGTTCTCCAATAGTATTTACAATGGGTCTAGTAGCAATCCCATCTTTATGTATCTTAGGAGGACCATAGATTCTAGGGGTATAAAGACAACTTTCAATGAGGGTCTTATTATCTTGAATGTTGCTTGCTTTGATTAAGCTGGAAACTTCTTTTGTAATGCTTTTTTAAAGATTTTTATCTAACTTTTTGTAGGACCCACTCTTGATAAGATGATCAATCATTTGTTCATTATAGTCTTTTCTATTAATTATGACTGTGGGTCCTCCCTTGTGTGCTTTTAATATTATAATGTTAGGGTTAGAATTTAAGGATTTTCGAGGAAAGTATTCATCTTTTGTGATGTTTCTTCTTAAGGGTTTGGATTTTTGAAGAATGATAGAGAAGTCTTGTCTAACCTTCTATTTGGTATTATCACACATTTATTTTATGCCATATTTAATGTAACAAAGTATGTCTTGTATAGTAATTCTCTTCGGCGTCATGGATAAATTTAACCCTTTATTTAACGCGTTAATAATTGATTCATTTAGATTGAGATAAGATATATTAATAATTTTGTTAGATGAATAAGTTGAGGGAGATTTAATATTAGGGGAGCAAGCACAATCATAATTCAAAGAGGATGTATTGATACATATTACTTAGGCATATGGTATAGGGCTTAATTGAATGAGCACTTATTTTGGAGTTTTGGGTTGAAGGAATGATGCAGAAAAGCTACATCTTTATACAATTCACAGACCTGTGGGTTATGGGCCCACAGTCTGGGAGAAATTGTCCATGATGCAGCAAGTAAACCCCTCTGAATGGAACAAGAACTAACTCGCTGGTTCAGGATCTGAGGTTAAGTTGCACAAACAAAACCCTGCAACACTCATTCTGATCACAAATCTCAGATTTAGAGACTCGTAGCAATTCGACATATGGCAAGTCCAATTCTCCTCTACCCAAACACGATAGGAAATGGCAAAATTCAAGACCCAGTGCAATCTGCGTTAAAGAATTTAGGCTGAATGCGATTTAACTCACTGACTGTCCATCTCCTGCTTGATCTTTGTGACACAGAGATCAACCCATGTTGCGTACTCCAAAAACTTATTCAATTAAAATAAAGAAAAACACGGATCCCATTCAACTTGAATTACATGCAAATTATCACACGACTGAAATCCATAATTCTATATCAAATAAATCAGGAAATTACATAATCACGTATGGCGTCATGGTTGGGCCAATTCTGATACAACTAGCCACGAAAGCCAATTCTAGTTTTCTTTACATTGCGTTAGCCTCTCCCTCACTATGCCAAAGGCTATAACTTATAAAGGATACAATACATTGAATGGATCATTTCAGATCCATTATTTTCTCTTAGGATCTCGTAACAAATTCCTAAAGTCGTGCAACTTCGGTATTTTATAACAGATTGACCATATCCCCTTAGTGAGGTGGCTTATGATTAAAATAACATGGATAATGGATGAACCAATGCATTAAGGGTTCCGTTAAACAAATATTTCTACCAACCACGTTCTCTACCATCCGTTCTTTTGTCTAGAAGCTCATATATTCAATTTTCACTTGGGTCGTCGATGTTTCTGCATTAGATTCCTGAGGTACAAAAATTTTATGACCTCATGGCCATCTGTCTCCTTCATCCCTTAGCAATTCTACCCACATTCTCTGTGGAATTGCCTTTATGATCTTTCCGTGAGCTGCAACAAAACCTCTGCAGTAACAAGTCTTCCTTGCTACACGATACCTCACCAAGCTTCTCTCCTCTGAGCTTAGTATTTTAGCATCTCTCTGGTTCTCTCTTCTTTGGAACCATTTGAGCACTCCTGGCTCTAGGTTGCTACAATCTTCTCACCTTCTTCTGCCGCTACTTGTACAACAATATAAAGACCACAAATTCACTAATATTCAACATATTTTCACCTCTACGCAGAATTGTTTCCTGCTTTGATACCACTTTTGATGCAGAAAAGCTGCATATTTATACAATTCGCGGACCTGTGGGTTATGGGCCCACGGTCTGGGAGAAATTGTCCACGATGCAACTAGTAAACCTCTTTTGACGGAATGGGAATTGACCTACTGGTTTAGGGTCTGAGGTTAAGATGCAGAAACAAAACTTCACAATGCTCATTCTGATCGCAAATCTTAGATTTAGAGACTCATAGCAATTCGGCATATGGCAAGTCCAATGCTCCTCTACCTAAACACAAAAGGCAATTGGAGACTTCAAGACCCGATGTGATCTGCGTTAAAGACTTCAGGCTGAATGCGATTTAACTCATTGACTATCCATCTCCCGCTTGATCTCTATGACACAGAGATCAACCCATGCTGCGTACTCCAAAAACTTGTTCAATTTAAAAAAAAAACACGGATCCCATTCAACTCGAATTACATGAAAATTATCACCCCACTGAAATCCATAATTTCTATGTCAAATAAATAAAGAAATTACATAATCACGTATAGCGTCATGTTTGGGCCAATTTTGACACAATTGGCCACGAAAGCCTATTCTAGTATTTTTTCAATTGCGCCGACCTCTCCCTCACTATGCCGAAGGCTATAACTTATAAAGGATACAATACATCGAATGGATCATTTCAGATCCATTATTTTCTCTTAGGATCTTGTAACAAATTCCTAAAATCGTGCAACTTCGGTATTTTATAACAGATTGACCATATCTCCTTAGCGAGGTGGCTTATAATTAAAATAACGTGGATAATGGATTAATCAATGCATTAAGGGTTCCGTTAAACAAATATTTCTACCAACCATGTTCTCTACCATCTGTTCTTTTGTCTAGAAGCTCGTATACTCAATTTTCACTCGGGCCATCGATGCTCCTACACCAGATTCCAGAGGTACAAAATTTTTATGACCTGCTAGTCATCTGTCTCCTTCATCCCTTAGCAATTCTACCCACATTCTTTGTGGAATTTCCTTTATGATCTTTCCATGAGCTGCAACAAAACCTCTGCAGTAACAAGTCATCCCTGCTACACAATACCTCACCAAGCTTCTCTCCTCTGAGCTTAGTCTTTCGACATCTCTCTGGTTCTCTCTTCTTTGGAACCATTTGAGCACTCCTAGCTCTAGGTTGCTGCAATCTTCTCACCTTCTTTTGTCGCTACCTGTACGAAAATATAAAGAACACAAACCCACCAATATTCAACATATTTGCACCTTTACGCATAATATTTTCCTGCTCTGATATCACTTTTGATGCATCAAAGCTGCATATTTATACAATTTGCGGACCTGTGGGTTATGGGCCCATAGTCTAGGAGAAAGTGTCCATGATGCAGCAAGTAAAATTCTTTTGACGGAATGGGAACTGACCCGCTGGTTCAGGATCCGAGGTTAAGCTGTAGAAACAAAACTCCGCAATGCTCATTCTAATCGCAAATCTTAGATTTAGAGACTCGTAGCAATTCGACATATGAAAATTTCAATGCTCCTCTACCCAAACGTGATAGGAAATGGTAGAATTCAAGACCCAGTGCAATCTGCCTTAAAGACTTTAGGCTGAATGCAATTTAACTCACTAACACTCCATCCCCCGCTTGATCTTTGTGACACAAAGATCAACCCATGCTACGTACTCTAAAAACTTATTCAATTTAAAAAATAACACAGATCCCATTCAACTCAAATTACATGCAAATTATCACACCACTGAAATCCATACTTTCTATATCAAATAAATAAGGAAATTACATAATCACGTAATTTTGACACAATTGGCCACGAAAGCCAATTCTGGTAATTTTTACATTCCGACGGCCTCTCCCTCACTATGCCGAAGGCTATAACTTATAAAGGATACAATACATCGAATATATCATTTCAGATCCATTATTTTCTCTTAAGATCTTGTAACAAATTCCTAAAGTCGTGCAACTTCGATATTTTATAACAGATTGACCATATCCCCTTAGTGAGGTGGCTTATAATTAAAATAATGTGGATAATGGATTAATCAATGCACTAAGGGTTCCGTTAAACAAATATTTCTACCAACCACATTCTCTACCAACCGTTATTCTATCTAGAAGCTCGTATATTCAATTTTCACTTGAGCCATCGATGCTCTTGGATCAGATTCCTGAGGTACAAAATTTTTATGACCGGTTGGTCATCTGTCTCCTTCATCCCTTAGTAATTCTACCCACATTCTCTATGGAATTACCTTTATGATCTTTCCATGGGCTGCAACAAAACCTCTGAGTAACAAGTCCTCCCTGCTACACGATACCTCACCAAGCTTCTCTCCTCTGAGCTCAGTCTTTCAGCATCTCTCTGGTTCTCTCTTCTTTGGAACCATTTGAGCACTCCTGTCTCTAGGTTGCTACAATCTTCTCACCTTCTTCTATCGCAACCTGTATGACAATATAAAGACCACAAACTCACCAATCTTCAACATATTTGCACCTCTACACATAATCTTTTCCTTCTTTGATACTACTTTGATGTAGCAAAGCTGCATCTTTATACAATTCGCGGACCTGTGGGTTATGTGCCCACAGTCTAGGAAAAATTGTCCATGATGCAACAAGTAAACCTGTTTTGACGGAACGGGAACTAACCTGCTGGTTCAGGATCCGAGGTTAAGATGCAGAAACAAAACTCCACAACGTTAATTCTGATCGCAAATCTCAGATTTAGAGACTTGTAGCAATTCGGCGTATGGCAAGTCCAATGCTCCTCTACACAAATGCGATAGGCAATGGTAGACTTCAAGACCCGGTGTGATCTGAAAGACTTCAGGCTAAATGTGATTTAACTCATTGTCTGTCCATCTCTCGCTTGATCTCTGTGACACAGAGATCGACCCATGCTATGTACTCCAGAAACTTATTCAATTTAAAAGAAAAAAACACAGATCCCATTCAACTCGAATTACATGCAAATTATCACACCACTGAAATTTGTACTTTCTATAACAAATAAATCAATAAAATACATAATCACGTATAACGTCATGGTTGGGACAATTTTGACACAATTGGCCACGAAAGCCAATTCTGGTATTTTTTACATTGCATCAACCTCTCCCTCAATATGCCAAAGGCTATAACTTATAAAGGATACAATACATCGAATGGATCATTTCAGATCCATTATTTTCTATTAGGATCTCGTAACAAATTCCTAAAGTCGTGCAACTTCCGTATTTTATAACAGATTGCCCATATCCCATTAGTGAGGTAGCTTATAATTAAAATAACGTGGATAATAGATTAATCAATGAATTAAGGGTTTCATTAAACAAATATTTCTGCCAACCATGTTCTCTAGCATCCATTCTTCTATCTAGAAGCTCGTATATTCAATTTTCACTTGTACCGTTGATGCTCCTACATCAGATTCTCGAGGTACAAAAATTTTATGACCTCTTGGTCATCTGTCTCCTTCATCCCTAAGCAATTCTACCCAAATTCTCTGTGGAATTTCCTTTATGATCTTTCTGTGAGCTGCAACAAAACCTTTGTAGTAACAAGTCCTCCTTGCTACACGATACCTCACCAAGCTTCTCTCCTCTCAGCTCAATCTTTTGGCATCTCTGTGGTTCTCTCTTCTTTGGAACCATTTGAGCACTCTTGGCTCTAGGTTGCTGCAATCTTCTCACCTTCTTCTGTCGCTACCAGTACGACAATATAAAGACCACAAACTCACCAATCTTCAACATATTTGCACCTCTATGCAGAATCTTTTCCTGCTCTGATACCACTTTTGATGCAGAAAAAATGCGCCTTTATACAATTTGTGAACCTGTGGGTTATCGACCCACAGTCTGGTATAAATTGTCCATGACACAACAAGTAAACCTCTTTTGACGGAATGAGAACTGACCCGCAAGTTCAGGGTCCGAGGTTAAGATGAATAAACAAAACTCTGTAACGCTCATTTTGATCACAAATATTAGATTTAGAGACTCGTAGCAATTCGACATATGGCAATTCCAATGCTCCTCTACCCAAACGCGATGGGCAATGGTAGACTTCAAGACCCAGTGCGATCTGCGTTAAGGACTTCAGGCTGAATGCGATTTAACTCATTCACTGTCCATGTCCCGCTTGATCTCTATGACACAGAGATCAACCCATGCTGTGTACTCTAGAAACTTATTCAATTTTAAAAAAAAAAAAAACACGGATCCCATTCAACTCGAATTACATGCCAATTATCACACCACTGAAATCTATACTTTCTACATCAAATAAATCAGGAAATTACATAATCACATATAGTGTCATGGTTGGGCCAATTTTGACACAATTGGCCACGAAATCCAATTTTGGTATTTTTTACATTGCGTCGGCCTCTCCCTCACTATGCCGAAGGCTATAAATTATAAATGATACAATACATTGAATGGATCATTTTAGATCCATTATTTTCTCTTAGGATCTCGTAACAAATTCCTAAAGTTGTGCAACTTTGGTATTTTATAACAGATTGACCATATCCCCTTAGTGAGGTGGCTTATAATTAAAATAACATGGATAATGGATTAATCAATGCATTAATGGTTGCATTAAACAAATATTTCTGCCAACCACGTTCTCTACCATTCGTTCTTCTGTCTAGAAGCTCGTATATTCAATTTTCACTTGAGTTGTTGATGCTCCTGCATCAAGGAAGTGGCAATTTTTGAAAAGTTGGGGTTGAAGGAAGTGTCAATGTTAAGAAGTTATAATGTTTGATGAAATGTTGGTGTTCCATTGTTTCTGTAAGCACATAATAAAACACTTATCCACATAAGCATGATTTTGGAAAAGTTGGGTAGACTGTCTCGAACAAAACAAGACAAAGAGTGTTGATTGTACATAATTGGAGAACAAACTAGATCACGAAGAAACAATTGATCATTGAAGAATTAATAATAAAAATAGATCACAAAGAAACACTTGTTCATTGTAGAGAAGACTATAGAGATAGAGTATTGCCTCGAGTAGGTTGGTGTCTACAAAATGTTTTTGCTCATGAGATTGGTGTCTCCATTAATGGGTCGGTGCCTACAAACATTTGTTGTTGTGGGTATTGGTGTCTCGAGTAGGGTTGTGCCTATAAATTTTTGTAGATGGGATTAGTGTCTACAAATTTTTACAGGGGATTAGTGTCTCTAGTAAATTGGTGCCTACAAAGAGATTGATGTTTCTAATAAATTGGTTTCTACAAAAAAATCTAATAAACTGGTTTTTACAAATAAATTATATAGAAAAGTTTTGTGATATTTTCTCAAAAACTTTTCCACATAAATCTTGTATTCCATGTTAAACATCTTATATGCCTCAAATATAATTGTTTTCTTACCAATCATGAATATTTAAATAAATAGAAATTATCATAAGCTAATTATCTCCCTCTTAATATA
>APFE030922035.1:10469-56285 GCA_000404065.3 Pinus taeda
TTTTTTATTGTTTTTATTTTTGCTTTTATTTTTAAATTTATGTTTTCATTATTCTTTTGAAGTTTTAATGTTTTTCGAAGTCATGATAAGATCTTTTATGCCATTTTTTCAAAATGTTAAAAACTTATAAAAAAGAACAGACGTTATTTCAACATCAACACATCAACACTTTTATTTTTCATGGTGTTTTGTGCACAATTTTTGCACAAAAAATTGGTTTTTGTTGCCATTTTTAAAAACATGTTGAAAATTTACCCTAGAAAAAAAAAGTGTTATGCCAGCATCAACACGTTTCATTTTCGAGTTGATTTTCATGCTTTTTTTGGGGGGGCGGGGGGGGTTTGCTAGAGTTCCCATTTTGAGTTTATAGTTCTTGTTTCAAAGTTTACATTGTTTCGATGGTCCATCATTTGATTGTTAAATATTTCTTATTGCATGGGGATTTTGAGAAGAAATGGAATAACCTCTTGGTTATGTTCTGTTATCACTGCGCTGGAAGGGTTGGGTTGTGTCAACCTTCAACCCAACGTAACTATTTCAAACCAACTTTTGACTGGAAGTTAGCCTTTCCAATCTAAGAGGGCTCTCCCAATATAACTAAAAATTTGACTATGATAAGATCAAAAATACAAATGGCTAACTCTAGTTTCGTGTGATTTTGCAGGTGAAAGAGCGTGAGGACAACCACCATTGGGCATGGAGTCAATTAAAGAAAATCAACTACAAACAACATTGTTTGTGGAAGCCGAGGCATTTTTTGGTTTACTAATGTGAATATGGACATTTACAGTAATCACAACAAATTGAAGGAAGTTGGAGCAATATAACATTGAATTCCAAGTAATCAAATAAGCTATGAAAACTGATAACAACATAAGAACATAATACGATGGAACTGAAACCAAAAATGAATCTCAGGTTAAAACATAGTATTGCTGCAAAATGTGTTTTATTAATTGGAAAATATACAAAATGTGGTCTTCTCACATCATGGATCCCCCCATTCAAAATTAAGAAACCACCCATATATAGAGTGAGATCTTCTTTACAAAATCTGCCACTTGGGCTAGATTCCATAAACAACTAAGAGATCTAATCCTATTTGATTAATAAAACATTGAACCTTCATAGGGATTTTACGTTTTAATAGAGTTTGAAGACCAATAGGAGTCACTTAAACATAACCTATCTAAATGTTGCAATTATTTAGGAAAATAAATTTGTTTGTAGTGTGGCCCTGTATTTCTAGAAACTTAGAACATCTGGCCCTTTCGAATCCTGTCATGCTGTTTCTGGGTAAAACATGTTGAAAATGTCTCGCTGCCCTCTTTTCTCTCCATTCTGTTTGGTGACCATGCTGCTGGATATACGTTGGAAATACCTTCGCTGTCCTCTGAGTGGAAGCGAAATAAAGGCTTTAATGCTCGTTGACTTGGGCCTACTGATATCGTAACCGCAATATAGAGAGGGTCTTTTTTCCATGTTTCATGTTGTTTACTGACTATCTAGACACGAAACTTTAATTCAATATGTCACATAAATTATCGCATCCGGAAGGGTGGTTCATCGTATTGCTATTGGAAAGCAAAGGAGGGGCCTTTAACACCGATTTATGGTAATTTACCAATATGCTAGATTTGAAATTTCTCAAAACCATAAAACATAACTTATCAGGTCCATCGCAATTGCAAGTCGGAAGGGAGTTCAGTGGAGGAGGGATTTATGATTTGTGTAATCCTCGATTGCGACATCACAATCAGCGGGGGAGGAGTTATTGCAATCAGCGAGCGGGACTTATCGCAATCGGTGAGGGGGAAAGAACTTTGCGATATCAACGGAGGAGTGGTGGCTGGACTTATGCGATATCTCAATCAGCAGGGAGGACTTGTGTTATCGGCGGAGGAGTGATGACGGGATTATGCGATATCACAATAGGCGAGGAGGACTTATGATATCGATGGAGGATAGACTTTGCGATTTGTGATATCACAATCGCAAGTGGAGGAGGGACACAGGTGGATATGGTTTCACAAAAGGGAAGGAGCCGATAGCGATATAGTTTGTAGGTCCCAACTGTTTAAAAAAAACTGTGACTAGAGATAAAAAAAAGGGATGCAACTAGAGTTTAAATATAGGTTACGACTAGAGATGAAATATTGAAATGGTAATGGATAGAGTTTAAAAACAAAGGATGAAATGGGATTAGTGAAAGAAATGGGTTTTAGAGAACATGGGAATTTCTCCAAAACAATTTAAACTGGACCTGTTCTTTCTCCTTTAATCTTCAAATGTAAGCACAACAACCTCTTTCAGAAAAGCAACAAATAGATGCAAAGAGCAGTGGTGAAAAACCTTATCTCAAATAACTAATCAAAATAAAAATTATTTCTGGGGTTATCATAGATAACATGTTCAAAATGGCTCCAACCTTGTTTGTTCCTTTAAGAAATCTCTTTAGGCATTGGGCAAGCTCCTTGGATTGGTATTCTAAAATGTATAACTTTATTCTTGAAACTATATTTTTTAGATGTCATTCTAACCCCAATGTTTATACTAAGAAAGTAGGTAACCATTTCATAATACTTGTTCTTTATGTTAATGACCTTTATCACCAGTAGTGAAACAAAACTGTTAAACCATGTGAAATCCAACCTTAAGAAGAAATTTGAAATGATAAATTTAGATTATTTCCTTAGCCTCCAATTATTTCAAACCAAGGAAGGAATTTCTTGTTGGCAATATTGTCATTGATGGCAAAGAAGCAGCACGGGAACAACAAGCAAAGGAGCAGCAGGCAAAGGAGAAACACAGGAGAAATAAGTAAAAGAACAGCATAGCAAGGGACAAAAGAGCAACACATACCTTGATGGCGTGTTGATGGCTTGATGCTTGGATAATGTTGCATGGATTGTTTAATGAAGAATTTGTGATGTGAGATTGCTGGTTAAGCTTAATTGTTGTGATGCAAAGGCAAGACTCCAAGGCAAAGGCAAAGATGTTACAAAGATTGTTGTGATGCATTAATGATAAATATTGGTATTTTATGTTTCCATTAGTTTGATGCATTTAATGATTACATGTGGATGAAATTAATATTGGATGGATTATTTATTTTTCATGTTCTAATATTCAAAATATGAAGAGTTTGGAAACGAATGAGTGGAAGGCAAAGAGTCAAGCCTATTCACTTCATATTCCTATGTGGCATACAAGCAACCAACAAACTATATTAGAGAATGGGAGAATGTGAGGGAGATGATTGAGCTATTATGCATTAGTTACATGGCACTAATGAAGTTGACGTGAAGTAGATTTGAAGGGAAGAAGATGCAAAAATGAAGATGGAGATATGGATAATTTATTACCAGGTAAACCAACACATTGATATTTATTGTTTGCATCAAGGGATGGTAGTCTCCTTTAAATTTGTGGCTTTATAAATATCCAGTTGGAGCTGGTTGAAGTAGGAGCCTCATGTGGGTTGTAGCCTACAAGAAAACATATGGGAGTTGGAGCTTCCTTGCATGTTGCAACTTAGAAAATTGGGGTAGCAACCTCCTATAGGTTGGATTCTACTGAAAATTAGATGTAATAAGGAGTAGGATCTTCCCTTTGCATCAAAACAATAATAAAATTGTTGTTTTCTCCCTTTATGGGTTTCCACATATATCTGGTGTCAATATGTGTTGTTATTATGTGTTCATGTGATGTTTTGGTTTGCTTATTAATTTCTGTTCACATATCCTATCTGCTGGTCATTATTTGTTAAGTTGCTCATGTAATGTTTTAGTTAAATAAATTAAGAAAACTAATTTAATGTCCATGAATATACTAAACTGATCCCCCCCTCTTAATTTAGTCAAGTTTTTCATCAATTGGTATTAGAGTCAGTTCCTTCGGTGTAAGCTTAACAACTTGAAGGTAGACCTGGTTAAGTCATGGACCATCAAGTGTGCATGTGCTAAGGTTAAAACTTTCATGAATGGAGAGATAAGGTTAAAACCAAATTGGTAGCTTATGGACCTAGTGTATGGAAGCTTGTATGTGAAAGTTACTGTAAAGATTCTCCCTCTATGTAAGAAAAAAATGGAATGCTAAGGCAAAATGTGTTATATATAACAATATTCATAATAAGGATCTTGATACAGCAATAGACTTAAATTCTGCCAAAGAAATTTGGGAAAGATTGGAGCTCATGCATGAAGGAGAGATTAGTAGCAACAGTGAAGAAAATGAAAAGAGAAAGAGGAAGAAGAAAATTCCCGGTCAAAAGGAAAGTGTTCAGATAAATGAAACCTCTACCTGTGTGAATATGTTTAACTCTCATGAAGAAAAAATAGATGAAGATAACTCTAGGTTTGAATTATCATTGGCTAGTATAGAAATATTGAAGAATGAAGACATAGCTTTGAAGAAACTGATGTAGATATGTGATGAGAAAGAGCATGATTACAAGGAGAAAATTGTCAGCTTGAAGACATAGCTTGAAGAAGCAAGGAGACTAGAAGAGGTGATGAGTAGTAAGTTCAAGGAAAGAGACCTGTAGTGTAAAAGATTAGAAGCTAAGATTTATTAAGCTATAAGCAAGTTAGAAGAAAAGAGTAGGATGGCTAAGAAACTAGAAGAGGAACTTGCCTCCATGAAGAAGTCAACAAAGGCAACCATTAAAGATGATAATGAAGCAACTCTAAAAGGAACTATAGAAGAAGAGTCTAACAACAACATTTTTTGTAAAAAAAACAAAAACATGGAGCCATATCAAAAGCCAATGAATGAGATGAAGAAAGGGTTCACTGCAAGAAGACCATTCTCTCTTGAAGATGAGTTGAACAAGTTCGAAAGATCTCAAAGGATATTCTTTTCTCCTTGGAAAATCATCACATGTTTTTCTTGCCATAAGCATGGACATGTGGCAACAGATTGTAAGAACAAGAAGATCAAGACTATTCAGCAAAACATGCAACAAGCCATAAGGTACCATCCAACAAGCAAGCAAAGGAGAACATTAGCAACTAGGTACATAAACTCTTTCTATGGTTATTGTCATATGTGTCATGAATTTGGACATAAAGTGTTTGAATGCACAGTGTATAAGAAGAAAATCTTGAACACAAAAAGAAGCACACCATTTCCTACATTTCTTGGCAACACAAAATGTTATGTGTGTGATAACCTTGGCCACAAGGCCAAATACTGCAAAATGTCATGTACCCTAAAGAATCCCAAACAGAAGATGGACACTACAAGCAGACCAAACAATGTGTTAAAAGAAAATGAGGACAAACATAGGCAGTACACTAAAGTGTGGAAGAGAAAGAAAAAGGAGGAACCTATGACTTCAATGAGAAAAAAAAAAGGGTGAAGGCATCATGGGCTTAAGGGGAGCTGCTTGAGAAAGAAAATAATGAATTCAATAGGAGTAGCAACTAAAATTTGAAAGGAGAACATAGTTAGCTTGAAAGTGAAATGCAACCTCCACCAGTAATATTATTTTCTATGCAGAGAAAGGATTTCAAGATACTTTATGTTGTCACATCAAAGGAACACTCATGAGTCGTAATTAAGCCATATGAAATGGATTGTTTGACACTCCTGGACCAAAGAAAATCAGAAACTATATGATGTTGAAAAGGTTAAATATGTAGGAAAAGAAAATGAAAATCTTACAAAGAATATTTTAAAGTTGTCTTTGAGAGCTAGCATACTAGAAGGAATAGAGAAAAGTTTAAACAATTGAAAGAGAAAAACCATATGTTGTATGGAAAGTTAGATGCTTGATGTCAGAAGTAGAATGTTTAGATTGACATCCCAAAGGCCATTGAGTGTTTGAAAATACTGAATACATGGACCTCTCCTCTATAGCTCTATGGATTTCCTGAAGATGTTCCAGAGGACAATGGAGAGATGATGGAAAACTATGAATTATTGCTGTCAACTCAATAGGCGATGACATTAAAGGAAAATGTTAGTTCTAGAAAAGAGAAGTAGGGAAAAAGATTACTTGCAAGGAATGGATGAAGTATATCAATCTGATTGAAATACCAAGTGCACTCTTCTAGTGTGTACCGATTCAAACACTCTTAAGCTTAACAAGTGAAGCGTGATTTTCTTGAAAGAGACCTCAGGTGAAAAGCTTCTTATCATTCATATTTCGAACAGGTGAAATTGAAAGAAACAAAATTATGTACACAGAAGAGAAGAAATCAAGAGGGAATGAATACAATCATTCAGCCAAAAATAGAAAAGAAGTAATATTCGAGGGGGAGAGCAGCTCCAACAGTTCCTTGATGAAATCTTGATGGTGATATTGTTGGCTGCCCCATTAAAGATAAGCTACAATTCTTAATCCTTATAGAGATTCCAAGGAATCCAGCATGGGTGGTATAACTGAAGAGGGTACTGTAGATCTACAGAGAAATACAACAACAACCCTGATATATACATAGATTTGGATTCTTTCCTCAAACAAAACACAAGCAAATCATATATGTTGTGTTTAAATGATCACCAGAAAATGAAGAGGCCTGAATTTGACCCTCCCACAAGTTGTGATGTTGTTGATAGAGTTGTAGGTGAGGATTTGTGCCCATAATTTGAAGGGAATAAGACTAGCGACATTGTTGAAGCCACCATCAAAGAGCCTTTGAAAATAATAATACAGTATTCTATGATGTTGGATGTATACAGAACAATGACAATGCCACGCAATATTTTCTTCAACCTCTAGAACATGTAGATGATACACATGAGGAGGATAAGCATGATTCCTATGCCTCTACGGCCAAGAACAAACAATCCAATGAATACGAAATAATTGCACAAGATTTTTTTTCCATGAGCCTAATCATTGCACTGTTGGATTCGTAATGTATTCATAGATGCATATTCGTGTGAAGGAGGTGAAGTGAATTTTGTTGTAGCTATTGGAATGAATATTCAACAGGTAACGCCCCAGTGGTTAGATGAATGTTATATATTAGAAACGTGTATTCCGGGAGCGTTATCATATTGGGAGTAGTAATGAGTTATTATATTGGCAATAATATTAAATTCTGATGCATACATTGATGATAGTGTGTTCAATTGGTGGTATTATACATAGATTCTTGCTGCATTTCTCGCTGATATATAGAAGCATGTCAGGAACGATTTTAAAGCAGTTTAAATACCAACATTATATTCCATCAACGATTTGTTGCATTTGTTGTGCGTTATTGGTTCCATGGTTATGTAATTGAACAAATATGCGTTACAATAATCTCAGAACTAAATTTGGATTAGCATTATTCCACGATGTTGTCCGTTGATAGGTGTCATGGTTATATGGAGCATTTATGATTATTATAAATGATCTATATGCCTGATATCATTATTATTGTTGCTACATTTTTGGTTCCTTGAAATAATTTGAATGGAATGGCATGATGAAGAGACTCCTGCCTATCTCCATGTCAGTAAAGCACCACAAACATATCGTTATATGGAAGCCTTATTTAATATGGTGTGGCAACGTTATTATATGTTAATTAGGATGACACAGACATGGTGAAACAAGAGTACGTTATGGTATTTGGCTGAAGCAGACTGCGTGAGGATACCTCATATTACTAGCTGCTGAGAAGGATCATTATTCCTGTCGATGTTTTAAGAAGAAAGACATTGTATCTTTTCATTTATCTCATCATAAATCAGATGAAAAAAATATGGCACATGGACTACTTGCATTATTCTTTCATACAGTGGAGATCATTTCAAAATTAGAATCCTAGACATCCACTTCATCTATGCATGCACAGTAGCATACATTAAGAATCGATGGCCTTGGTATATAGTGGCAACGTTCACATTAATTTATTGTGCTCCTTATATAAATTGGAAGTGTCCATTATTATGAAATGTTCGTTTTTGTGCAATTTCTGTTACAACGACCATTTGAATATATTACAAAGGTGTCATAACATAGATATATTAAAATGCCAGGCGAGATCAAAGATCGTGGAGATGGAGTTGGATATTAATTTGTTTTTTTGTTGAGAAGAAAAATAAATAAATCGGGTGTTTGCTAAATAAGCTTTCGATGGATCATAATAAGGCTTCTGCCTAGTGTTCCAATCTTCTTGTACGCATGAAACAACAGATTGGCCACCATTTGTGTTGGTGCAATTCCAATTTTGCAGGGCAATCTTCATGTACGCATGTTGGTGCAATTTCAGTCTTGCAGGGCATCTAAATGGAAAGAAGTTCCCTCCGATGGACCTTCCAAAGGGATTTGCGGTTGTGTATGTGGGGGACGAACAAGAAGAGCAGATGTGGATATGTGGTTTCATTCACTACATGACTCTATTTGACACAGATCATCATGATATAAATAGAATCAAGAACAACCTACTCAGGAGGAATCGCTGTAGGCCGGGAAGGAACAATGCCTTTGCAGGCATATAAAATGCTTCCTTTGCATGCGAAATAAAAAGTGCGTTTATGGGTGCAGGATCAATGTCTTCCTTGCAGCAGAGATATACCTTTTCTGGAAGAGAGAAACACTTGTCACATGTTAGTTTACCGATGATAAATATCACCACCTTGCATGCAAGTAAGTTAAGTTTCCTTTCTCCCTATATCTCAGGGGTGATACATTGATTTCCATTATTCGAGGGTTTGTTCCATTGGCTGGCTCCCATTGGGTCAAATGTCCCAGATGGGAATTGTTGAGAGTAAGGGGGCGACACCACGAGATGCACAGAGTCACATCAGCATCGGAGGTTGGTCTCGACTGGAGACGTACCATCAGAAATACCATAAATATTGAGCTCAGAATCTGCATTTGAATTGGACCTTTCAGAATCTGAATCAGACCTGTTGGTTAGAATCAGAATCTAAATTAGACCTGTCAGAATTGAAATCGGGCCTGGCAACTGTGATTGCCTATACAATAGCTGCATCCATCAGCATGGCGTCTATTGAGAGTCAAATTTATTCCACACTCATGGATATGACAACCCCTGCCATACCTCCAACGATCGATATATTATAATCTTTGGAGCAATACAAATCCTATATTTTTACAAGCATCGAACATGCAACAAATATGGCGGCTCTTTATCATCGTTGCGATCATATCATTCACGTACTATTCTACCATTGGAGTTGGCCTCAGTATCACTAAAGTAGCAGAGTGTGACACTTCAGAGGGAGCCTCGCTGGAGCCACCAATGGTGCAGTAACTAAAACTTCAAATTTATGGACTACATTCCATGCCTTTGGGAACAACGATGTTCGACATGTTGTGCGGTTGCATTAGATACATAGCTTTTGGTGAGAATGTAGTGATACATGCAATCATCATATTAGAATCACAGTCACAGATGGCCATTTCTGTTTCTCCACCAACTGTCGTGACTTCGCCACCAACCCCTCCTTCCGAAGCTAGTTCAGATGTCGTGAGAAAGCTTGGTTTTGAAAAAATTGAAGAACAATTCATCGAGGAATACAATTCTATTGTCGTTCTGTATAAGCACAAGAAAATAGGTGCATAAGTGATGTCTGTATCCAACAATGATGAGAATAAAGTTTTTTGGATTTTCTTTCGAACTCCACCGAAAGATTCAACTGGGATACCACACATACTAGAGCACAATGTGTTGTTTGGATCAAGAAAGTACCCACTTAAGGAGACTTTTGTGGAATTATTGAAGGGTAGCTTGCATACTTTATTGAATGCGTTCAACTATCCTGACTGGACTTGATATCATGTTGCTTCAACTAATGTGAAGGATTTCTACAATTTGGTTGATGTATACCTGGATGCAGTCTTCTTTCCAAAATGTGTAAATGAGCTTCAAACATTTCAGCAGGAGGGTTGGCACTATGAGTTGAATGATCTTGCCGAGAATATTTCTCTTAAAGGTGTTTTGTTCAATGAGATGAAATGTGTCTACTCACAACTTGACAATGTTTTGGGCAAAATTTCTCAACAGGAATTGTTTCTTGATAACACCTATGGTGTTGATAGTGGAGGAGATCCATAAGTAATTCCTAAACTTACATTCCATGAATTTCAGGAATCCCATCGTAGGTTCTATTATCCTAGCAATGCAAGGATATGGTTTTATGGAGATGATGATCCAAACACACATTTAAATATCATAAACACACATTTAAATATCATAAGTGCCTACCTAGATCAGTTTGAGGCTAGTAATACTTCCAAGGAATCATAAATTAAAGCTTAGAAACTATTTTTTGAGCCAAAGAGGATTGCAAAGAAGTATCCTGTTGGTGATGCTAGTGACTAATATCAATGTATGTTAGGTTACAATGGGCTTTGGAGGAAGACTTGGAAGTTGGAAGGATGTTGGCCCTCATTGTAAGCCAAGATGATCTGAGATTTATTAAGGACTCCATAGCCATTAAGTTTAGATACCCATATGATTTTTTGAGAATAGATGATGCAGTGGAACAATTACAAAAGGGGCTCCTTTCAGCCACTGAGTTTACCCCCATGAACGTTGTGAGACACAATGGTACCATTTGCAGCTTAGATAATAGGAATCTCTGGGTATTAATGAGAGCTCGAGTCCAGCAAGTTGCAATGAACATTATAAGTTCTAGTTACTCAGAGAGGTCTCAAATGTTTTTCATGAATTTAGATGCCAAATTGGAGCGAGGCTATTGCAACCCTCTCTATTACCCTCGCCTTGTTGTGCAGACTTAAATCTTTGTTAGAGTTTCTTTTTGACCACCTTTTAGACTTGTTGACGGTGCTGGACCTGCCAACATGTCAGGGGATCTCCTCGGTAAGAAGTCCCAATTAGACCTCAGACTGTTTGGTGTAGGAGTCCCAACAGTGGGTCGTATGGTAATGCTTTGACCGTGGTTTCACACAGAGGAAAGTAAGATGTCCCTATTGGTGGCAAGGGTGTGATAGTTGCAGTAAGTCAAGGAAGGTGCATGAGAGGTTCTAACACATGGAGGGTGAGGTGAGTGTGCCCCTTGGAAACCTGTAATAGTATTCGGCTTGGAAGGGAACACATGAGCAAAGATGCATCACAACATGGAAAAAAACTTAGTGAGCAATCCAAAGTGATGGTTAAACCAACAACACATTTCAGAAAGATTCATACATACTTATACAGAATAGTCCATACATGCATGCATAAGAAAACAAATACATATATCATTTAGAGTAAACTAGATATCATAGAATAAAATACAACATATGCATGAAACGTGTTAACTCTGTTATATTAAGAAGTGTAAGTTCCCGTCATACAATTCATCCATGTCCAACCACTAGTTCCAATAGCCGAATGTTATATCCACAACCGCCTGCTCCTCCAAAGAGATATACTAGCTCTGTGCTGTGGAGAAGCCAAGGAGCGTTACAATACTGTCCAAGCTTTCTCTAAGATACTCCTATCGAAGCTTGGCTGACCAAAATCCTTTACAAAGAGTTATGAGGGACTATTTATAGCAAAGGGTGGGGTGGCCCTTGACATTCCCCTTTGTGACAGTTCATCTACCCTCATGACTCTTCATCTAATCTATGATTGTTACATCCAACTATCGACACTGGAACTTCCAATTGACAAGACATTATATTATAATGCACATGTGCCCATGTGAGACAAAATGGCTTGAGAAATCCATGCAAGACATCACTGACACTCGGACCATTGTGGTAATACCAACTCTTTGACATGCTTGTGATGATCAAAGGTGATGCGATGATCCCAAGCTTTGGTTTTCTATGATGGTGTCTGTGCGCTCAATGGTGACATCTTGTTGAAGCGAACTCTTGCCTTCATTGCATCTAGGTGCATTGATATGGATCCTCTATCCAACTCATCTGATAGCATGCACATGGTCATCCTGGTGCGACCAGACTGACAACATGTTGATGCATAGTGTCTACGCTGCTCTCCAAGCATGTGCTGGTGGCCGTGCACATCTACTTGTTGAGGTACATGTCCAACTCCAGTCAGACTTTCTTCTTATCTTCGCCTCAGTGAGTTTTCTGAATGGGTGGGATCGCATGCATGCGCACAATGACATGCATTCTATTGCATTCCCTTACATGAGATCAACAACACTGCTCACCTAGTCTACTGAGTGCCAGTTGTTGGGATGGATCTATAACTTGTACGAGTGCAGTTTCATCCGTGAGTGCATGTTGCGCCCCCTGCTATACCCATTCCTGCTGCAACTCATTCTCTCGTCTATGCAGCTCCTGTTCTTCCTTGAGTTGCTGCTTCAGCACATGCAACTCCTCTATTCCGTTCTCTGCCTTCACGTGATCTTCATGTCGCGCCAACACCTCATAGCCCGAGTCTCCAAAGTTGCTTTCATACAAGTGGATTTGCTTGAGCTTGCAACTTTGTTCTGCCTCTGTGTTGTCAACAAACTTCATCTTGCATTCGTTTCATCTGGTATGATACCTTCAGTTGTTGTTGATGGTGCTACTTGTTGTGATGTTGCTGTCATCATATCTTGATGTCCTTGTCTATGAACAACTCAATGTCTTCATGGGTATGCAAGTTCATAGACACTTGATAGACTGCATCCCCAACTGTTCTCTAAACGGTGTCTTCAACTCTGCTCTCCTAGAAACCATTGTATGTGCTACTGAGAGGCAAATGAACACCTGCGATACCTAGAGACATGGAAACACTCATGGCAAGCAATCTGTTAGTCGAAAGGAAAAACGAAATTGAGAACTGACTTGCAACATACCTGTGTGACTGATCATGAAGGTTGCGCAAATTCTGCTGGGAGGTTGGGAGACTGACTGCTAAAACTGCGCAAGGCATAGTCTGGGCTGTCAGTAGGCTAATTGACTGCTCGAAGTGCGCAATGCACAGTCCATCCTGGCTTACTGAGGACTGAAACTGTGCAATGCACAATTTCAGTCAGTAGTTATATGCAATGAGCAAACTACATTGGGTAGTTTCTAGGGCCAACACGACACTGCTTCTAAGAATTGCTCAATGCATTCCTAGAGGTCAGTGCCTGGCTAGACTTGCGCAATTTCGGGAGGGAAGGAAGAGCCTTCGCTTTTGGAGATGCGCAGTGCTAGCCAGGTAAGGCACGGTCCGGGCCATGGCAGCCCAGTCTGGCTGACGGGCGACTGAAAACATGAGAAGTGTGAATGCATGATGAGATGAGTGCAAACAAGAGTGAATGATCATTCATGCAAACAACAAGCACATGATTCAGAAAACGGGAAAGCATGCATGTGTGTGAAGCGAGTCACTGCAACAATGATCATCCGTGCAAAAAAATGTCATGCATGTGACAATAGTGAGGTGCAAACAAAAATTGAAATGATGCTTCTACAAGATAATATGCATCAAAACGATAGCAAGCACTCACAGAAATCAAGCAGACAACAATCACACAAAGAGAAACACAGAAAGCGATAGAAATGCAACACAAGACATGGAAGGCGGGCTTACCCCAAAACAACTGAGCTGAATGTGCCGACGAATCCTAGATGCAATGTAGGATGTTAGAGCTGCAAGGCCGATGTGAGGAATGAGCTTTGCAGCATTCGGTTCATGAATTTTGATAGAATCGAGGTTGTGACGCACATGCCTCAAATCTAGGAAAAGAGACACTTGGTGGGAGGCTTCTGAAATGATGCTTGCATGTAACCTCCAGCTGCTAAAAATAGATCCCTGAATCAAGGGATGCCTTTGCATGCTGCCTTGGGAGAAGCAGTCCATGCATGCAAATCAGTTTTGCTCGGTCCTGGAGGGAACCGATCAACCCAACTGCACATGCAACAATCTTCTCAGCCGAGGGGAAATAATGCACATTTATGGGAGGGAGCTGGGCTAGTTGTCCAGAGGGATTGCATAATTTCTGAGTAGAGCAGCTGACTGCTACCCAAAATAGTACAATTTTTTGGCTGAGCAGCCCTACTGGGAGGAATTGTGTAATTTTTCCAGTGAACAATGATAGGTATATTTGCGCAATTCTGGAACCCAGCAGGTTTCCAGACAGAATTGCACAATTTTTGGAGGGAAGGCTGGTTTCCCTCTAGAATTGCACAATTTCTTGAGGGATTTGTTCAGTCTGTAGCTGGACCAAGTCCAGAGAAACAACCTTTGAGGGGGATGCAACAAGCTTTGATAGACAGGTTGTCATTCTGAAAGAAAACCACTGAAGCTTGTGCACTTGACAAGGCAAGACATGCTATTGTGAAAGGCTGTATGGAGGATCCAAAATGAAGCTAAGGCAAAATTTTGGAGGGTGGTTGTAGCCACTACAACAAGACTCAAAACATTGTTGAAGCAACATTGTTGAAGACATCTCTGAAGACACTCTTAGAGAATTCCTTGAGGACATCTTTGGAGCCTTGAAATAAGATTTGAAACCAATGAAGCAACTTCCTGAGACCAACCTGAAGCAGATGTTGAGAATTTTTTTTAAGCAGTCATTAGAGATCTTGCAGTAGTCCTTTGGAAGATACTTGTTGAAACTGATTTGAAAAACATGTTCTCAAAGACCCTTAAATACTTATGGATGCAACATTGTTGAAGTCCTTATGATGTACCCTTATAGAAGTTTACTTGAAGCTAATTTCATTGAGCCTACTCATGTAAAACAAGTTTTTGAAAGGACTACTGTGTTACCTAGGCTTGAGACTCATTTGAAACAAATGAAAATAGAATATTGGAATCTACATTGTGCTCTCTCTATGCTTGCAAAATATATAATTGATAATGGTTACACAAAGTGTTATCTCAATAGCATTTTTGCAATATTTTACACAGTGTTCTCACAAAAATATTTTTCACTGCTCTTACAATGTTTATATGTCATATAGAGCAACGTCCACTTTGGAGTAGAATTATTTCAATATGGGTCTAATAATTCATCTGGAGTAGCATTTAGTCAATGACGTAGAACAATACAATGTAGATTTTAAAGCATCAAAGCAATGATCATAGGTTTTACAAGCTACAAGACATCTATAACCCCTTTCCATTGATGTTAAAGGCGGAGGTAAGTAGAGGTTATGGGAAGCAATGAGAAATATGTTTGAGAACAAAAGGGGAAGCACTGATGCGTTTAAATCAATGCTAAAGGGGGATATTGTTGGCAATATTGTCATTGATGGCAAAGGAGCAGCAGGCAAAGGGGAAGCACAAGAACAACAAGCAAAGGAGTAGCAGGCAAAGGAGCAATACATGAACAATAAGCAAAGGAGCAATAGAGAAAGGGATAAAGGAGCAACAAATACCTTGATGGAATGTTGATGGCTTAATGCTTGGATAATGTTGCATGGATTGTTTAATGAAGAATTTGTGAGGGTTGACGTGGTTTGGCCTCTGGAAACCTTGATTGGTTTTGTTTTGATTTAACCTATATGATCCCACATTCATGCTTGGAATATGGTGCAGATGTGGTTGGATGAAAGAGAGATTTTGGTTCAGCCAATCTATGGTTGTTTGGTATGTGGAAGTCCTTGACTTGGTTGACATTTTCTTACGTTAATATGAACTATTTTCCCATTGTGATCTATGAGCGCTTGTATTGGTTAATGTGTTGATTTTATGGCTAGTTTTTCATGGATTCTATTTTGGTTATATGCACATTTATATGATGTTCTCTTACTATGGATCTATTTCATGATTTGATAAGTTATTGAATGGTTGATGAATGCATGGGCTAACAAGTTTTTGTGCAGCTAGCTTGGGAGGGAATAGAGCCTTCTTGGTGATTCTCAGATGAAGTTCAAAAGTTTATAACCAAATATGCATTCATGACCTCTAGCTTCTATGTTCATCATATGTTTGATGAAAATGAGTATCATGTACTATGAAAGTCTAGGTAAAGATATTTCTCAAGTTATGAATGGTTGGCATTATTATCATTGTATTTATGTTTTTGGAAAGTTATACGAAGTTCTGGGTATTGGTTTGGAGTCTAGCCTGAAAAAGTGGAAGATTTGGGTCATAATCGCATGCAGGTAGTCTTATGGGTGCAGTTGGAGCCTCATAACTGCATGCGGGAAGGCTTATGGATGGGGTTGGAACCTCATAATTGCATGCACAGTGTGCCATGGGTGCGGTTGGGGTGTCAAGCTTGTGAAAATGTGTTCCAACTAAGGGCTTGATCACTAGGAGTGCTTTTCAGGCCGCTAAGTGATTTAGTGGCCATGAGGGGTGGTAGTATGTGTTTCGGTTGTAGGCCCCACTTCCATAACTGGAACTTGGAGGTCGTGTCATGTCATAATAGCATTAAGATCATGTTTACCCTAAAGATCTTGTAAAAGTGGGTAAATGTGGGAGGGGGCATTCTAGGGTGGTATCAGAGCTTGTTTCATTCTCTTTGGGTGATATATGATACCACAAGGTGGTATTAGAGCTTCTAGGTTCAAACACTTGGACTGGATGGATTAAATGCATATTGATATGCATGCAAGTAAGTTATCTATGTGTTTATCATGCATGCATGTTGGTTACTTCTTTTTATGTTTATAATATCTATATATGAGTTAGTATGATTGTGATGTTGTATCGTGCTAACCTGGACTGATTTGTGCAGATGAGCTAACCTCCCTTGAGATACAATGAGGTATGATTTTATTATGTCTTTTATTTGGTTTATATAACATGGTATGTTTGTAGGAAATATAATTTCAGAGATGAAGAGAATAATGGTGGATTACAATTCACATGACTCTCCTTATAGTCCTGATGTGAAATCTGTGTAATGGGAAAGGTCAGTTGGGTAGCAAGGAGAAGCATATTCTCTTGATCTAGTAGATACACTGAGAAGTTTGAAGGTGGAAATTAGAAGTTGCAAGGCATATAATAATAGGTTTATTGAGGCACAAGAAAGAATTTCAAGAGCTAAAGAAAAGCAAGTAGAAGTCAATGAAGTGATTCTTCAAAGCCTTTCAGATTTGCAAAACCACGAAAAGATGGGGGTTAGTCACGGACAAGAAGAAAATACTAATGGTGAATATCATAGCGGGTCTTGAACAAGACACAGGTTGGACAAAAATGATACAATCAAAGGTGGCAGATCTTTTGATGCACCTGACAGGAGGGCTAGCACTTATGGATTTTATTCTAGCTCCGGTTCTGAGAGACATCATCAACATCATTGCTATCATCCATATAGGAGGAATGAGAAGGGATATTTTCCAGATGAGTTCAAGAAATTTAAGCCTCCTACATTTGATGGAGAAATGAAGGGAACACAAGATGTAGAAGCATGGCTGCTTGGGATGAAGAATTTTTTAGATTGCATGAGAATTCATAGAACATGAAAGCCAAGATAGATACCTTCACTCTCAAAGGAAAATGCTACACCTCATAAGAGGTTCACTGTAGTTTAGAGAGGACATGGGTCTCATCCTATGGAGAAAAGTAAGGGTAGTGGCAGAAAGCCTTTGAGGTGTTGGAATTGTGGTGGAGAGCATTGCAGGAGTGAGTGCCCATCACATCATGGTGGCAGGCTTCAAATCTACAGTGCTTAAGAGGAACATACCGTTGGATATGTTGGTCAGAGCATTCTTCATATTTATGCATCAGTGGATAACAAGTAGGATGATCATCAGGCATCCATTATCAAGATGGAAGGTAAGATTTGTCATCTATTTGTTTCCATGTTGATTGATCCTAGATCAAAATATAGTTATATCTGTCTTGACCTGGTGGAGAAGTGTTGCTTGAGTAAAGAAGTGCGTGGAAAATCTTGGTTGGTGAAATTAGCTACAGGGACCAAGAGAAGATTTCATCATTAGGTGATATCTTGTGCGTTTGAGATAAATGGTATACCTACATCAACACATCTAAATGTTCTTCCTTTGGGTTCATATAGTATGATTTTGGGCATGGACTAGTTATTCATTCACATGAATAAAGTGGAATGTTATGACAAGGCTATTGAGTGTTTGGATGATGATGGAGAAAAGAGAGTTTTGCAAGGAAGGAAGAAGCCTACATTAATGAGAATGGTTACATCTATGTAAGCAAAGCATAGTCACAGGAAATGATGCTTATTATTTGTTGTGCATATTTATAGTGATAAAGGGAAGGATGTTGAGGATGATGAAGTCTTAACGAGGTATCTTATTTTGTAGTAGTTTCAGGACATGTTGCCTACATATATTCCAGAGTTATTGCCTCATAGGGAAGTGGATTTCTCTATTGAGTTGATACGAGGAGCATCACCATCATCTAAATCATCATACAGGATGAGCACTCTAGAGTTGGTGGAATTGAAGTTGCAACTTAAAGAAATGATTAATAAGGGATACTGATATGGACTTATGCAGGAACACAACAAAATACAAATATAAACATAAACACAGAAATGTAGCATAAATAAAACTTCATTTCATTAATATCAAAGAACTGAAATATGCTTACATACAGAATGGAAATAATCTAGCTCGGGAAATGGCAGCTTATCTCTAAGAAGAGATGTGGCAGATACACTCATCTAAACTGTGTTACAATGAGGTTCAAAGTCCTTTTTATTATTGAACAACAAAGTAAAACCCTAAAAAGTCAAAATCCTAACTCCAAGAGATGAAACGCCAAGCGTTTGTGGACCCCATTGGGGATAGTTGGGCAAACAACTTGGAGAGATCGTAACTTGGTCATATGATCTCCATTTGGCACGTACGATACCTAGTTCAAAATATATCTCTGAGTACTATAGGATTTTCTAAAGGCCCTTTCTTATGGCACTGAGCTCGTTGCGAACCTCAAAAAAATGTCGCTTAGGGGGTAAAAACAACTCTAGAAGTCCAGGACCCAAAAAACTACTAAAAATAGTAAATGATGCTATAATAAAGGAAACAGATGAAACCGATTGGAGGTCTAGGTGGAGTAGGTGGGTGGCCACAAATATCCACCTGGATCAAATACATAAGGCCAACTATGTCGCCTTGGGGTGCACTAATACTATTTGTGAGGAAGGAGTATGCTACTCTTAGATTGCGCATTAATTACAAGTAGTTGAACAAGGTGATCATCAAGAACAAGTATCCATTGCCATAGATTAATGATTTGTTTGATTAGCTAAAGGGAGAAGTACTATTTTCAAATATTGATTTGAGATCAGGATATCATCAAGTGCACGTCAAAGAAGAAGACATCTATAACACTGCATTCTACATGAGGTATGGGAATTATGAGTTTGTGGTGGTTCCTTTTGGTCTTACTAATGCTCCAACCACTTTCATGTGTTTGATGAATAATGTGTTGTGCCCCTATCTAGAGAGGTTTGTGATAGTCTTTGTTGATAATATATTGGTATATTCCAAGAATGAGGAAGAACATGCATAACACCTTGTAGTAGTTTTGAGATTGTTGAGAGAGCATCAATTATATGCCAAGCTCAACAAGGGCAGTTTCTTTCAGTCTCAGATTCATTACTTGGGACATGTTGTTTCCAAGGAAGGAATAATAGTGGACTTGGAAAATATTAAATTTATCATGGAGTGGCCAACTTCTAGGAATGTGGATGAGGTCAGATCATTCATGGGACTAGCAGGTTATTATAGACAGTTCACTGGTAACTTCTCAAGGATTAGCTATCCTATTACATCTTTACAGAGGAAAGAGAAGAAATTTTAATGGACTGAGGAGTGTGCAGCTAGTTTTGAGAAGTTGAATTTGCTTACACATGCTCTAGTTTTAAAGATTACAGATCCTGATAAGGAGTTTGTGGTATGTACAGATGCTTGCAAGGAAGGAATTGATGGAGTCCTGATGTAGGAAGGGCAGGTGGTATGCTATGAATCAAAGAAGTTGAATGAGAATGAGAAAAAATATGTGACTCATGATCTTGAGTTGGCAACTATCATTCATGCATTGAAGATGTGGAGACACTATCTTCTTGGCAGGAGGTATGTCTTGATGAATGATCATAGTGGCTTGAGGTACTTGTTTACCCAACCCAATCTGAATTCCATGCAATCTAGATGGTTGGCTACCCTCAGTGAGTTTGAATTTGAGATTAGGTGCACTAAGGGAAAGAAGAACAGAGTTGCATATGCTCGTAGTGGAGAGTGCAGATGAATCACATTTTAGCTGTGAGTTCATATGGGACAAATTTATAGGAGAAGATCTTGCATGCAAGGCAGTATGATGAGAATTACTAGCAACTGAAACAAAGGTTTCAACAGGGTGATAGATATTAGGAGTATCACCTCACTGCAGATGGTTTGGTGAGATTGAGGAACAAGATTTATGTACTAGATAATAGTGAATTGAGGAAGCTTATCTTGAGAGAGTTTCATGTCAAGCCATACTCATGCCACCTAGAATATCGAAATACTTTTACAATTGTTAAGAAGTTCTACCATTGGCAAAATTTGAAGAAATAGGTGGTTGAGTTTGTTGTGACATGTTTGGATTGTCAACAGATGGAAGCAGAGCGTAAGCATCCAATAAGTTTGTTGCAGCCTATCTCGATTCTAGAATGGAAATGGGAGACAACATGATTCCATCATGGTTGTGGTTGATAGGTTGAGAAAGGTATCTCACTTCACCATAGTGAAGTCTACAAATTCGGCTAGTGAGGTACCTCAAATCTTTATCAGGGAGCTTATATCAAAAAAATATGCCAAGTTCACTTCCAATTTTTGGAAGGATTTGTTTGTAGGCTTGGGTATAAAGTTAGCCTTCAACAAAAATTATCATCCCAGATAGATGGATAGACAAAGAGAGTTAGTAGGATTCTTGAGGATATTTTGAGGATGTACATTATACATCAACATAGGAAGTTGGAGGAGTATCTTCCACTGATACAATTTGCATATAATAATGGGTATCTGAAATCCTTGAAGATGAGTCCATTTAAGTCTCTCTATGGGCAAAGTTGTAATACTCCTATTAACTGGAGTGATCCAGTGAATTGGGTGTTGATTGGACCAGATATGTTGGCTGAGATGGAGTAGGAGATGAAGGCTATCAAAAGGAATTTGAAGGTAGAAAAGGGTAGGAATAAAAGTTATGTGAATCAACATAGACCATTCAAGGAGTTTCAGGTTGGGGAGCATGTGTACTTGCTCATCAAGCCCAAGAGAATCTCCTTGAGGATTGGGTCATGTACCAAGTTGGCACCTCGGTATTGTGGGCTTTTGAAATATTTGAGAGGATTGGACCAGTGGCCTACCAACTCGCACTGCTGCCAACAATGAAATTCCATGTTTTTTTCCATGTTTCATTGCTTAAGAGATATGTATAGGATGTTGATCATGTGATTGATTAGTCTATATTGCAGGTGGAACCATAGGGAGAGTTCCAACCAGATCCACAATCCATATTGTAGTGGAAACAAGTCATGCTTCAGAACCGAGAAATAGAGCAAGCTAAAGTGTAGTGGAAGCACTTTGTGCCTGATGAAGCTACATGAGAGATGGTTGATTAGATGCAGGATTTGTATCCTTCCTTATTTTTTGTTGAGAAGATGTGTTTGATATATGTGTTTTTGTTATATATGTGTGTGTGTGTGTATTATAAATACTGCAATGAGCTATTTTATAAAACTCCAATACCCATTATGGTGGTCATGGTTTCAACAGTTGGTCATTATAACTTTTGCATTGAGTCGTGTTATAAATATCCATATGCAATATATTTTGCAGGTCATAAGCATCATAGAACACCGAGGACGGTGTTCCCCCAAGGGGGAGGGGTTTGTAACAACCCATAGTTGATTTTCCATGTAAATAAAATAAAAGCAAGGTCATGGGACACATATTCCAAGATGAATGGTGGGAAAAAATTATAGTGGGCATCACTTGTGGTTTAATAATGGCTATGTAAATTAGAGAGGCAAAGAGGAAATAATTGGCATTTAATTATGAGAAATAAAGGGAAAGAGGACAAAAGGAAGGTGAAGAGACACCAATATGCATGCAAGGGCAATTAGAGAGAAAATGAAAGAAAAAGGAAAAAGGAAAAAGGAAAGGAAGAGACTAGACATCAACAATAGAAAGGCATCAAAGAAACAATTCACAATTTTTGGTTAGTTAAATTTTGGTTCTCTCCTTCCACACTCTGATTCTCTCATACACTCTTGCACACTTATATAATTCTTGGATCACTCTAGCATTCACTTGGATTTGGAGGAAGGCAAGCAAGAAAGCAAAGGGCATGAAAATGAAAGAAACAAAGTGTAAGGAGACAATTTGATCAACAACTACAACAAGATTACTTTGTAGGTAACATGTTGCATGTGCGATATCCTTGTTGGTTTTTGGATGCATGGTATATGCATGTGGTTCCTTAGCTATATGTTGTCATTGACATGTATAGTTTCCTAGATTGATAGTGGTTTCAACCTTGCCTTTCCATTTCCTGGATAGCCATGATGTAGTGGGTTCTCTGCTTGTATTTTTGATTGGTTCTCAGGTTCCCTAATGGTTGTAGGTTGGGACAAATTCTCTGGATCCTGTAACAACTTGGGTGCCTTGGAGGTTGTGGGTTGAGATGGTAGATATTTAGAGTCGTGTAACAACTTGGGTTCCCTAGAGGCTGTGGGTTGAGTTAGTATTCCCTGGAGCCTTGGACATCTTGGGTAGAGACCAATCTGGTTTTGTATTAGTTGTTTTTGGACCGGTTAGGTGAAATCACTGTGGTTGAGGGTTGAGGTGGTTTGGCCTCTCGAAGCCCTGGTTGGTTTTGTTTTGGTCTAGCCCATATGATCCCACATTCATGATTTGAATATAATGCGGGGGTGATTGGATGAAATAGAGATTTTGGTTCAACCAATTTATGGTCAGGTGGTACATGGAAGTCCTTGACTTGGTTGGAATTTGCTAATGTTAATATGAGTTATTTTCCTATTGTGATCTATAAGCACTTGTACTGGTTAATGTGTTGCTTTTATAGCTAGTTTTTCATGGATTATATTCTCGTTATATGATGGTTATATGCACAATTATATGATGTGATCTTACTATGGACTTATTTCATGATTTGATAACTTATTGAATGGTTGATGAATTCATGGGCTAACAAGTGTTGTTACAACTAGCTTGAGAGGGCATAGAGCCTTCTTGGTGATTCTCAGAAGGAGTTCCAAATTTTATGATCATATATGCATTCATGACCTGTAGCTTCTATGTTCATCATATGTTTAATGAAATAAGTATCATGTATTAGGCATGTCTAAGTCAAGATCTTGCTCAAGTTATGAATGGTTGGCATTGTTATCATTGTAGTTAGGTTTTTGGAAATTTATAGGTAGTTCTTGGTAGTGGTATGGAGGCTAGCCTAAAAACGTGCCATAGATTTCGCCACCTCATGCAAAAAACTAGAAGATTTATGTCATGACCGTATGCAAATAGGCTTATGGGTGTGGTTTGTAACCATCCCTCCCAACAATTACACACTTTTACAAACTCCCAGGGTAAATGTGAGGCTAAGTGCTACTATAACATGACTCAAAATCTAATTTATAGTTATGGAAGTGAGGCCTACAATACGTCCGCAAAATGACATCCCTCAGAGACCACAGACCACTCAGGAGGCTGCAAACCACCTCGGGTGGTCAATCCCTAAGATGGAACCCTTTTTCACAAGCCTAACACCCAAAACCACACCCAGAACACAACATGCATGCAGTTTTGAGACTATAATGACACTCACAAGCCTTATTCCATGCATCTATGACCTAAATTTCCTTGTTCAATGCCATTGGTTCCGAGATCTGGGCCACTTTTCCAGGCTAGTCTCTAGACCACTACCCAAAACTACCTGTAACTTCCTAGAATCATGATTAAGGTGATAAAAATGCTAAAAATTCAAACTTGAAGCAAGAACTTGATCTAGATAGCCTATTACACATTAGAAATTTGTTCAAACACATGGAAAACATATAAGCTATAGGTCATGAATGCATATCTGTGTTGAAAATGGCAACAAGAAATGCTAAAAATAGCATTTCAGGATAGATTCCAATTCTAATTAGTCCCTGAATTAAAATTCGAATTAAGTCTCATAGTTGTTTGAAAATAATTAATTAATTCATCTTGAGTTAATTAGTTGGAGAAAATCAAACATGAAGTCTTTGTGAAGACATGCAACAATTATCCCTTTGATTGAGGAAGTTATCCCTTAATTAAGGAGATAAGGATGAGTTGTATTTGAGTTGTGATTAGTTAGCTTAGCTAGCTGAGTTAAGTCCAGTTAAATTAGTTCCAAACAATTGGAGGAACTAATTGTGTGTTCAGTAAGTTAATGCATGCATGCATGCAACTAGTTTTCTCCAGATAACTGAATATTCTCTCATAAATAACTCATGCACGTCAATTCAGATAGAGATCTAGTTGAGATTAAAGGAAGGGATAATGTACTATTAGTTGGAGGAATTTTCCTATAAAGGAAAGTCATCCATGCAGAAGGAATTATCTCCTTCAGGATTGCACAGTTATTTCAGAGGTCAGTGTTGTGTGTGAGGTGAGATTCACATAGGTTGCAACTAGAGGACCCAGGAGAAACTGCGCAAGGAAATAGGAGGCTTGGCAGATTGAAGGAAGACATATGTGTTGTTTATTCTGTCTATGAGTAGCAGTGAGGGATTGTACTGAGAGCTGGATAGCTTGTGAGAAGCTTTGTGTAATCCTGAGATATTTCCACTTGTATGATAATATAGAGATCGAGGTTTTTAGCTGAGGCTTTCCCCAGAGTATTCTTCTATGTTCATGTGTGATTGATTTATCATTCTCTGTTATATGTGTTCTATTTGATCTTGCTCAAAATCGATAAAGCTTTCACAAGTTTGTTTGTAGAAGTAGATCAAGTATTTTGCTTTAGTATATTGCATTATTTGGTGATAAAAAATGGGAAATTCTACATGGTATTGGAGCAAGGTTTTGTAGGAAAAGTTCTATAGTTTATCGGAGCAAAGGTGATCCAAGCAGTGAACATTATACGAAGAAGAAAATTCGAAGTAAAAAAAAAAAATTGGGCCGCACATTTTCAGAGCACATATGAAAATTTTTGTGCAAAATTTTCAGAAACAAATAGATTATCTAGATTCCTTGGGAAAAAATACCTAAATTCAAAAAAGAAATCGGTTGAATCGAAGTTCGAATGAGGGAGATATCGTTGATTTACAGTCAGCCCTTTTTCCAGAAAATTTTGTGACAGCAAGAAAGATGAAACAGATTGGCGTGCTAGCCAAGAACCTGTATGGACTTGAGGTACAAGATGCATGCAAAGCCTTGAGGATCAAGGCAAAGTTTAGATACTTGGTGGTTGAGAGGGAGAGAAAATTACCTCTCAACATGCAGTCCTAGAAGAAGCCTTAGACAATTGTGGACGAGCCATAATTGGAGATGTTGAGAGGAGACCGAGTGGAGGCATCCACTCATGTAGAGACCTCCAGTAAGGGGGAATTTTGAGCCAAGTGGGCAGAGGGAACACATGCAGCCATACCTCTAGGTGGGAGGTGGGGGGATGTGAAATGATAGTCCCAAGAAGGCTGAAATAGGGGTAGGATCCTTGAGGTACCCAACCTCTTTGATTAGACCTTGCTATGGGAGACTCGATGAGTAGTAGCGGCATTGGCTAAGTGGGTAGAGATAGATGCAGATGGAGTGGCAGAGGAAGCTTCAACATCAGAGGGTGTTTCTAGCCCAATGGGGAGGTCAATTGAGATATCAGTTACTTACTTATCAATAACTGAGTTGTAGTGTAGCAGTGTGCAGTATGATGCAACATGATGAGAGGAGGTGCAGTGCGGATGCAGTGCTGGGAGATAGGACCAGCAGTAGCATGGATGGAGCATGATCCAAATGGATCATAAAATGCTCTAAGTCTTCATATAGTTAAAAAAAATCACAAGGGGAAAACCTTTGAAAATGATGGATAACACTATCGGGTTTGAAAAACATTGAAAAATAGAGCTATCAGGGGTTTAAAACTACTTTGCACGAGAGCCGTCAGATCTGGCTGATCAATGGTCTAGATCTGATCGACAGATCACAATCAGCGAAGGTAGGTGAAGGAAGGTTGAGGCTATCGGAGGATATCATATGACTGTTGTGACAGAGGTCAGTGCGAGCCAACGAGGACCGTCGATTAAGCACATAGATTGATGGCCCAAGTTAACTCGCAATATCGCGTCAACATGATACACAGGAGCGCTTACCAATGACCTGGGACTATGCAATATGCGATTGCGACATATCGCATCGTAATATCGCATCTGAGCAACACAAAGGAGCAGGGCGATACATGGGACTGTGATAGCCGAACACGACGGGATTATAGATGAAGCTTAATATATTTTGAGTTATGGAAAATAAGGTTTTCCTTTGTATTTCGCGTTTTCGTTAAAAAAACAAAATGCAAAGGGAGTGTGCCCGATGTAATGAATCCAAACCTGAAAGGGTTTTATATGCAGCGAGATGTGTTTTAATTTCCATAACAAGTGGGATTTCGGGTGGGCCATAGGCAGTAAGTGGTATTGGCAGGCTCTGCTAGAGCCCATACACTGGCTGCCATGTGGCTAGGCACCGGAGAGAGAAAACCACCCTTTTCGGGCAGTTAATCCTCATATGATCCAAGTGGATATTGGTGGCCACCCACCAAGTCCACTTGGACCCCCACCATTGTTTCTTTTAGCTTTTCAGTTTCCTTAACTATAGCACAATTTACTACTTTTAGTAGTTTTTCGGGTCCTGAACTTCCAGAGTCGTTTTGAGGCCCTAAACGACATTTTTTGGGAAAATTAGAAGTAATTTTCTTCCCAAAGCTATAGTTCTCGGATAGATATTTCTAACGAGATATTGTACACGTCAAATGGAGATTGTATGCTAAAGTTACGACCCTGGGAAGTTGATGTACCAATTTACCCAAATGGGGCCCACAGTTTGGCGTTTCATCTTCTAGGGTTAGGTTTTTGGATGTTTAGGGTTTTCCCATGTTTCTCAACAATAAATAGGCCTTCGGGCCTCATTGTAACACAGTTTAGAGGCATGTAGCCACCACATCTCTTCTCATAGATAAGCTACCATCGCCCTAGCTGGTTTATTTCCATTTCTGGTTGTAAGCGTATTTCAGTATTTTCCATTAATGAAATGAAATGATATTTCCACTGCATCTTTCTGTATATGGTTATCTCTGTATTTTGTTGCATTCCTGTTTAAATCCAGATCAGTGGTATCAGAGCGGCCTGCTTTTTTCTCTGTTTTTCTTTGCATGTCCCCAACGAGGTCGAGATATAAGGAGTTAGGGCTTGAACTAGTCGAACCTTTGCAAGACCAGCCTCACAAATCTCGACGGCCTCCCATGGCGGATGAAAAGAAAGATGAGGGGGCAGGAGATCGTATAAAAATCTTGCTCGAAGAAGCCCTCGAGCGACAAAGGAACGCGATGATGGACAACTTTGCATAGATCCTTCAGCGGCTACCCAGAGGCGACGCATCGGCTTCCAACAACTACTTTGGAAATGCCACACCCTTTAAGGTACAAGTTAATGTTGAAATCCCCATCTTCAAGGGTCAAATAGATGTAGATGCGGTAGATAAATGGTTAAATCTACTAGATCGGTATTTTTATGTTCATGAATTTTCGAGTTGGGAAAAGATTATTTTCGCTCTTCTCAAAGTAGCCCCCCACGTCAAGGACTGGTGGGGAACCTATTGTGAGCAGAAGGATGAAAGTACAGGCTCATTATTTTCAGTTGCACCCACTTGGGATTCATTCTGGGATGCCATCAAGGAGCAGTACTACCCTGTCAAAAGCTACGAGGACAAATACATAAAGTGGACCATGCTGCGACAGGGAGGGGCCAAGATGTGCCAGAGTTCACCAAAATTTTTCATACCCTTTGCACACAGTTGGGTATCAAAGATTCTGATCTGCATTTGGTACTCAAATACCGCAGCTGCCTACATAGACACATCCAAGAAGATATGGAGTTCCTGAACATCTCCTCGCTTGGCACGGCGTACCGATACACTATCAAAATTGAGAAAAAGTTCAAACAGAGGAAGCGAGACTTTGGATCTGTGAATCCGAAGACCAAAGGACAAAGCCAAGGTGGGGTGACCCAAGACAACCCATCGAAGCCACAAGAAAAGAGCAACACCACGAAGTCGAAGAAGGACACAGGAAAGTGGTGTGAGTTCCACAAGAGCCCCACTCACAACACAAGTGAGTGTCGGACCAAGCAGTCGCTGGTGGCCGAGTTGAAGGCTTTTGAATCAGATGCATGTCCCGACCCTGAGCCAGAACCCGACAAGGGGAATGGCAAAGGGAAGCAGATCATTGATGCGGATCCCAGCGCCATTATTGCCACCGCCAAGATCCAGAAAAATGAGCCCGAAGATCCAGAGGAGGGGGAGCTTCTTTTCCACTCAGAGATGTGGGTGAAGGGTTCGCCACTGCAATTCATTGTTGACAGTGGGAGCCAAAAGAACCTCATTTCAGCAGAGGTCATGAAGCAGTTGGGCCTATCGACTACACCACACCCGCAACCGTACAATATCAGGTGGCTTCATGAAGGACGAGATCCAAAGTCCGCCAGCAGTGTCGCCTTCCCTACAACATCAAGCTCTTCACAGACGAGGTACTGTGTGATGTTGCACCTCTGGATGTTTGTGATGTATTATTAGGCCAACCATACTTGTGGAGGCGACATGCTGTGTATGATTTAAGGCCTCGTGGTGTCATTATTTCTTTGTGTAATTAATTATACAGGATACCGGAGGTAGCCCCACTGGCGCCACCTCTTTGATCACTACCAAGAAAGGCAGCAAGCTCATCTCCCAGACTAGGAAATTCATTTGCTGTCTGATTCGCTCCCAAAGTAAGGGGAAGATCATCACCACATCCATGACCCCCGTGAAGGGTTCCTCCACGCAACAGCAGTAGTAAAGGGATAAGGTCATGACAGAACACAGGAACAACTTCTCCTCACCCACAGGGGTACCACACAAGCCTCAGGTGGGCAACAAAGTCTGGTTGCATCTGCAAAAAGAACACCTTACAAGAGCCCATCAGAAACTCAGACCAGTTTGACACGGCCCTTACACCAGTATCAAGGCTATGGGAAACAATGCTTGGAAGCATAGCATTCCTCAATTCCTTTGCCTACACCAAGTGTTCAATATGTATCGCCCTCCACCATGCTTCCCACCATTACTGGACACATCCAAGATTGCAGAACAGCTCACCAGGGACCAAGTTCAGCAAATGGAGGAACTCAACGCAATGGGGACCATTGCTTCCTAAGGGGGGAGGAATGATCCAGGTGGATGTTGGTGGCCACCCACCTATCCCACCTGGACCCCCACAACTGTCTCTTTCAGCTTTTCAGTTTCCTTAATTGTAGCACAATTTACTATTTTTAGTAGTTTTTCGGGTCCTAAACTTCTGAAGCCATTTTGAGGCCCTAAACGAATTTTTTTTTGGGAAAACTGGGAGCAACATGGGTCCAAGGACCGATGTTGCACTTCACAAAGTTGTAGTTCTCAGATAGGTCTTTCTAACGAGATATTGTACGCGTTAAACGAAGATTGTATGCCAAAGTTACGACCTCAGGAAGTTGATGTACCAATTTACCCAAACGAGGCCCACAGTTTGGTGTTTCATCTTCTAGGGTTAGGTTTTTGGATGTTTAGGGTTTTCCCATGTTTCTCAACAATAAATAGGCCTTCGAGCCTTATTGTAACACAGTTCAGAGGCATGTAGCCGCCACATCTCTTCTCAGAGATAAGCTACCATTGCCCTAGCTGGTTTATTTCCATTTCTGGTTGTAAGCATATTTCAATATTTTCCATTAATGAAATGAAGTATTATTTCCACTGCATCTTTCTATATATGGTTATCTCTGTATTTTGTTGCGTTCTTGTTTAAATCGAGATCAATATTATTATTATTTAGTATAATTTTACATCTCCGTAGCAATTCTTCACTTAGTTTCAATTGTTTTGTTTGATTTGATATCTTTTGTTTTAGTTTTGTACGTTATATACTCATGGTGTGAAGAAGTAATGTTAAATAAAAAAAGTTAAAAGATACTCTACTTAATTTTTTATTTATTTTTAAATCTACTTTAATACTCACATGTTGGGAAGAAGTAACGTTAAATAAAAAGGGTTAAAAAATACTCTTCTTAATTTATTTATTTTAAATTATAAGTAGATTTTAAGGTAACCTTATATTTTTCAAGTTAGAATTAGAAGTATAAAAAAATGTTAATTTTATCATGTTAGTAATTTTATTGATATGTATTTAGTATGGATGATAATTTGTAGTGGCGCATTAGATTAATAAAACATTAGATATAAAAAATTAAATTAAATAAAAATGTTGACTTTAAAGTGTTATATAAAATAATAATAATAAAATATAATTTTTGTTTCAATTAGAAAAGTGATAAAAAAAAAATAATAATAATAATAAGTGTATTGAATTCAATTTTTTTTTGTAAGCAAGCAAAATTTCATTAGATTATTAAAAATTTACATGGAGTATAAGTAGGAAAAAACATGGGCGGATATTGTCCAAGTTAAGCATGTTCTTGAAAGAAAAAGAACCTTTCTACCCTAGAGCAAGCTCGGGAGATACCATCTTCCCTTAAGTGGGAAACCAAATGGTCTCCTTGAGTGCCTTGAGATCAATTTGTCACATTAAAAGACCATAACAAAAACAAGAATAACAAATACTAGGAATGTTCTAATATCAAAATATCGCAGGAAAAACCACGAAGTAGCGGAAGTTGGGAATACCTTTCCAGGAGATTGATAGTGAGCTGGAGCGAATGAAGGCACCAGTCGCATGGAGCCAGTATCATGCACGCGACTAAGGGATTTCACGATATTTTCTCTACATTCCTCACGTTGTTCGAAAGAAAATTGGCAAGTAAATTCCTAGAGGCTTCCACAATTGTTTGAAAAGGTTAGAAATTATGGGAAAAGATCCTCCAATGATGTGAATGCATTTAGTGCACAAGTAGTGGTCTTAGTGGATTGATTTGGTCCAATTTGTGCACCCTTGATCCTAGCCCCAAGCTCAATTTCACCCTACATGTTTTATATTTTATATATTGGAGCTTAGTGGTTGCATACGGTGGGAGTAAGATTGTAAGAGAAGGCAACATAAAGTGTTTAAGTTTCAAACCTATTGGAAGACCATAGATGCTTCAGTGAGTGAGTGTTAATGGCAGAAAATGAAGCGGATCTGAAGCATGCTACAAAATAGATCACAATTGAAGCCGCTAGAGTAGAGATTGATTGGAGGGCTTTTGTATGTTATTGGATAGTGTTTTTATTGGTGACTCTCAAATATGTTTTTGCGGGAGTTTTTGATACATTTGGCACATAGCCATAGTGTCTTATGATGCTATTTGCATTATGCAACATTAGAGTCTTCCAAGCTTATGAGTAGAATCGAGTCTCCTAGCCAATCAGTGTTGGCATATTGTATATGAGGTCGAGTCTCCATGTTGATGGCAATCAACTTGCCATGTAAAAAACCAATTGCTTGACTAATAGAAATTCAGAGCAGAGCAACAACAGCAAGGGTGTTTTCTTCTCTTGGAAGGGTGTCCGCAAGAAATCTTGTGTCTCTTGTGTGGATGTGCTTTTGATGTGTTGATTATTGTTACTCCCGTGATTATATTGTTTTAGTTGCTTATATGTTTTACATGCATGGATAATCTAATGTATCGTTGGTGCATATTTGCGTGATTCAGTAAAAGTAACAATTGAAAAAATTTGTTAAGAAGTCACACTACTAATTCACCCCCCTCTCGGCTCCCTTAGAAGTGCTCAAAGGGTTCCAACACGTGGCAACTTATTATGGGGGATGTAATGGAATGTTAGATCAATGAGGCTTTAAATGTAAAATTAAATTAAAAATAAATAAATAAATATTGTTTAACTCCATTTTGGGGGAGATGTTATAGTGAAGTGCTAGATCAAATGTTATAATTAAACTCTAATAATAATAAAATATGATAATTATAATAATAACGATGTCAAATCCAATTAGAAAAGTAATAATAAAATAATAAATCTATTAAATTCAATTTGTTATATTGCAATTTTATATTTATTAATAAAAGTATAAACATTTTTTTTAAATCCATTATATACATATTATATTAAAAAATAATAATAATAATAATAATTTATTTTTATAACTAACTTAATATTTATAATAAACTCTTTCAATAAACACTATATATGTGTTTTATACCTATCACATTAAAAAATTAAAATATTATAAAACATGTGGAAGAAAAACACCATATCCATATAATAGTATGTATATATTATGAGAATTCTAATAAAATTAGAATATATATATATATATATACACACACACACACACACATTACATTAATTTTATTATTATTATTCAACATACTATAGAAAATCATTGCAACTATATATTATGAGGATTTTTTTTACACTAATGAGTAAATTTTATGTTAAGTTTGCGCCTAGATGCAACGAAATACCCAGGAAATGTTTACATTTTGATCCAAGATGCTAAATCTTCAAAGGACAACAAAAAAGAAGATCCAATAGTTTTGTTTAGGAGACTACCATTGACATACATTTTACCAACCAAACTACAACTATATGCTCGACAAGTCTACTTAGACAAAAAAATTAACTTTACAAAATGAGATCATAAGTCAAGAGGGAGGGGGGATCAATTAACAGTTTATCGGGTTGGCAACCAAAAGTGCTACTTATAGTGTTACGTTGTTCCTCATCATTCCTCTAGGATTGCAATTCAACTAGTTTACAACATAAGGCATCAACCTCATCTCCCTGTCAATTCACTTGAGCTTGAAGCTTTTGCATTTCCTCAACCAGAAAAATGATAGTGCTTGATTGTTGGTGAATCTACCATTAAAAGTCTCAACTCTCGGTTTAACAATCAATAGGGGGTGCCGGCAGTTATTGCATGCACTGGTGCATCCTATAACAACTGAAATATATCCACTGCCTTCCATAAGGGTAAGATGACAGGAGAGGAAACTAAATTCTAGAAGTGCAGAGCAACAAATGGGTTAGGAGAATGATCCAAAAGGGCAAGAAGATAGGTGAGAAGCACCTATAACTGATGGAAGAACAAAAGGAGAAGAGAAAACTATCCATGAAGGAATTACTAGAGCAAAGGGAGGGCTAGGATACACGAGGAACAAGAAATGCATCTGACAAAAAGAAACGAAGGCAAAGACCCAACTGAGTGAATGAAGTGGGACTACACAAAAGGCAGCTTCGAAATTAATTTCTACATAGGTAAAGAGGTACCTTTGTAAAACTCGCGAGCCCAATTTGGCATGGAGTTTCTCACTCGTTAACTTCCATTATTCAAAACTAACTCTGCCTAGAGAAGTCGAGGTTTGGAGTGCACATGAAGGTAGAGGGGCCCTGAATTCCTCTAAAAGAATGACTGAACAACTTTGGAGGTCCTTAGAATTGACCACTTGAGCCCCCTGAATACCACCAACATGTTGGAATAGAAATAATCCCAAATCCTTGTCAAGAGGAAGAGGAATCGTAGTTGAAATTGGGCAGAGGAAGCCCCAAAGTTAGATATTTGAATTTGCCAAGCCAAACTACAATCACGAAACATAACAGGAGGCCCTTGCTTCTGATGGGATCCATTGCACAGCTAGAGACTACATGAAATTGGAGAACCCCCCGACCACCAGAAAGGCTAACACGACTTGCAAACAAACACTAGCTACCTGAAACCTGCAACCTTGTCATCTTAACACCTTCCATGGATAAAACCTCAAGATCAAAAAAATCACACACCACAAAGATCTCATCAATTATGAAGCCCATTAAATCCCACCACCATGAAGCCTTCAATGAGCCTGGTACGAAGACAAAAGAATGAATGAAGTATTTTATGACAGCTGGTGTCACCACATGCGAGGAATGTAAGGGAGCATGGCATGCACACCCTCCACCATCCACCTCAGTCATGGTGACAAGCTTATAACACCAATCCAAAACCATATGATTTCTAATGATAAAGGAGTTAGGGGAATTAATGAAGAATACATTTGATACCTCCAAATAATTTTTTCTTTTATGCACATATCCAAATACACTATCAATGAGACCAAGAAAAGGATCTTGATTGGGGATCTTCATGTAATAACTTTCCATCTAGACATACCATTGATGATAAATTGTCAAGTTTCAAGAAGATAAGCCTAATTTTCTTTTGCATTTGCATCCTTGTTTTGACTTCTTAAAATGTGATAAAAGGCCTTATGAGGAAAGGAGTCTAGGATACTAAGAATTTTGCTAAGAAGAAGGCTTAGAGGGTTATTCTTGGGAAGAGAACCCCTTTGTAAATGTTGAGTAGTGATAAAGGAATCACCCAAGATTTCTATCTTGGAGAGTTCTCGTTATTTAGCCAAATGGAGACCAAGTAGGAGCCCATAAATTTATGCAAGATTTTTTATCCTCTTGCCAAGTCCCCATGAATACTATATATTATGAGAATTTTAATAAAAAAAAAATAAATAAATAAATAAATTATCTATAGAGATGTTAATTTTTTCTATAATATAAATAATGTTATAAATAATTAACATAAATCCATCTTGACTTTGCATCTTGAGAGATTTGATCCCTTTAAACACTTGGTAGATCCAAAAATAGGATGGATATATGCTCGTAATAATAACAAAGATTTACTTTTCATTATGAAGGGAAAAAAACATTATTTATTTAATAGATTGTAATAAGAAAATAATGATTATTTATTTATATTATTTTTATAAGAAAAATGATTACGTTATGAGTTCTCAATGAAAAAAAAAGATTACTCTATTTATTGTTGGCTACAATGATGAGTTGAAACCCACTTAACTTTGTATGTGTGTGTGTGTTTACCAACCTAGATCCATCTTAACTCTAGATCTACCAAGTGATGAGAGGGACCAAATCTATTTTCACTGTAAAAGAGGTTTGTGCCCCAAATTTGATATCTCTCGAAACTTTGTTAGATCCAGAGTAGATGGATCTTGGCTGGTTTAATTATTAATTATAATTATAGTTCTTAATTTTTTCCTAGTTAAAACGTTTTAATTAATAATTGTAAAATTATTTATTTTGTTATTTTATTTTATTTTTATTTTAATGTAATTTGACCAAGTCAAAATGTTTACATATCATAACAAATAGGATAGGACATGACAACATCTCTTTCATATTGGGCTGGAGAGTGCCTCTTGGCGCAATAAATCAAAATAGATTTATTTTGGGGGCGGCAGGATCGGGAGGGGTCATTCTCAACCTTCATAGAAAATTTGAAATTCGGTATAATTGGGGGTTAGGAAATTGCACAAATAATGCCGCTGAGGCATATGGATTACTGTAAGGGGTCCTTTTGGCCATAGAAACAAACATCGAAGATTTGGTGGTGTTGCGGGATACACAACTAGTAATCCATCACCTTGTTTATAGATCTTTGCCTAAGGATTGCAAGTTACGAAGCACTATTGATTGAATAAATTTGAAACTAGCCTTCTCTACTATTAGCTTCTTTCATGTGTTGATAATAAAAAATTATGCTACAGATGATCTTGCCAATAAAGATGTAAACTTGAATGCAAGAGTTCCAATGAGAAATAATATTCCTTCCCTCGCAACTATTCCTTAACAATGGGTCTAATATGTAGTGTAAACTTTGTCTGTAGACTCTTTTTGGAGAATATACACCTTCAAAGACCTTCAATCCTTTAGGATAGTAAAATGACTAATAGATATTGAGAATAAAGAACATGGTGAGGTTACAAGTATAATTGGCCTCAGAGAAATTTCATTGTACTCACTTGTTATATAGGCTGCAACCTAGGCACAAATTTTTATTTAGTACAATATTCTCATCATGGTCAAAAAAATAAATTAGCATAGATCTAGTTTAACCTTGGAATTATGAAGTAATAAGAGAATCAAATATCTAGATGTGCAAACCTTTTTTCAAAATTTTTACTCAAAAAATATTTATGTTTCTAAAGATTTGATCCCTCTTCATTCTTGATAAAATATGGAATGAAAATAAATCTATACTTATTATTATATACAATCATTCTTATTATAGTTTAAAATTAAAAAACATAAAACTAATAAAATAAAAACAACACACTATCCTGGCTTTACATAACTATTAACTTGTCACACTATGTATATATTTGGTATGGATTTGCAATTGACCTATCATAACTCCTCATAAATGATCATTAACAAACTTAAGTTTAATTTTTGTTTTACTTTATTTTATTTTATTTTCTCCGAGGAAAAAATCGTAACTTTCATTCATGGTGAAAATTACATGATGTTTGTGCCATGAGTAGCACTCAGAAGACCAACCAAAGTGATTTTGCCATGATCATAGTCTATAATAAAAACAAACAACCTGAAAAAACAAAAGCCATTGTAGCCATAGTGAGATCAATAACATTACATCCTCGATATTTTATCAAAAAAAACTATATGTAATAGTGACGATGTCCATAAAAGGATCCATGTACTGTTGACATAAGTAAAATATAGGTACATCTATATGGATCACCATACTTGCCAATGTATAAACAAAGACGTTATAAAAAAAATGTAACATAAGTTATCATGTGAGAAAAGAAGAACATAGCTTGTTTAATCTCCTTGACACCCTTCAATGAAGGGCCCATGATGGAAACCATTCTCTTGTTCCCGTTTTCGTTCCACTATGTACCATAAACCTAGATCTTATGTAATACCTGCCTTAGAAAGTGCATAGACTTCTATTCTTTTCCCTGAAAATATGAGCAACATATATTTGGTCAAAAGACAACTTTAACATGTTAATCTCTTCTAGGATAGGGCATAAGGTGTAAATATGACATCTAGAAAATTTATTGAACCAATATACAGCTGTCTTGGAATCTCCAAAAATTTGCATGTGGCACATCCCTGATTCTACTGCAAATAACATGAGATGTTTCAGACTCATAATTTTTGCATAATTGTTTGTCCCTAATCCTAGAACAAATTTCATCTTGAAAGAGTGGTTATCAAATAAATGAAGAACTGAACCCCCCCCCCCCCCCAATAGGAGCCATTTGAGGAAGAGGCTTCGTCAAAGTATGCCCATGGAATAGAGAAATCAATGGCTTCTTCAGTAATGAATTGCGAGCACATGATACTATCAGAGTTAAAGATAAAAGCATAAACCACCAAATATTTGGCTGCCACTAAGTCAGGGATTACATTTTTATTTAAGAAAATATCAACATTTCTTGCCAGCTATATTCCCCAAGAAATCAAGAGTGGAAGAGCATGAAGCTTTTTTGGGTTGATAGAGTTCCACCAAGATTCCCAAGCAGATGAATAAGACACACCTTGCCATTGAAATGTTATGCCCAAAGATGCACAGGACGAATTCCAAACTATTGAAGAAAAAGGACATAAAAGAAAGAGATGATTTACCATTTCACCTTCATTTTTGCATAGAGGGCACCAATTTGGACCACTAATACCTCACCGAATCAGATTGTCTCCTGTGGGGATCCAATTTTCCAGAATACACCATTGTAAGAGACATGCCTTTACAGGGCATTTGATCTTCAATAATATTTTCCACCACTAAGAAAGAAGAGGGGGTTTCATATTTCAATTAGAAAGGCACACCCTGATTTAGGTATATACATTCCAAAAATTGCATGTGTCCATACCAACCAGTCCTCTCAATCCCTAATACAAACATGGGCTCTATTTAGAGTGTCTGTGTATCGATTGTAACAACTCTAGTCAAAATTCCATGTAAATAAAGTTAATAAAGGAAAAATAATAACCAAGGTCATGAGACACGTATTCCAAGTTGAGTGTTGGGCAAAAAATCCTAGTGTGGGTGTTCGTTTGGCTTATTATGGCTAAGGAAATTGGAAAAGGAAATGGCAAAGGCTTTGGAAAGGCAAAGTGGCATTAATTGGCATTTTATTTATGAAAATAATGGAAATTAGGAGAAAAGGAAGGTGAAAGGTCACAAGTTGCATGTGAGGAGGAAAATGAAGGAAAATTGAAGAAAATGAGGATCAATTGGTACCTTTTTGTCAGTTCAGTTTTGGAGCTCTCTCTCTTTATTCTCTCTCTCTCTCTCTCATTCTTGTACACTTAGAGCATTCTTGTAGCACTTTAGCATTGAATCAAGGGAAGCAAAGGAAGGACCAAGAAGGCAACAATCAAGCAAGGAAGAGTAACATCAAGCAACTACAACGAGATTATTTGCAGATATCAATTTGATTGCGTGATTTCCTTGCTAGATTTGGCATGCATGGTACATGCATGTGTGTATTTGGTTCTCTTGTTGTCATTGGAAATGGTTTTTCTAGGTGTGACATTGTTCTTCAGCCTTTCCTTGCCATTTCCAGATAGCCATGGTGTGATGTATTCTCTTGTATTTTGTTGAAATGGATTGTCGAATGGTTTTGAAACTAAGTGAGGTGGTCTCTGAAAGAAAGAACGCATGGCCTAGGAATCCCTGGACTAGATTGGGATTACATTAAAGCCTGATTTTGTGTGCCTTGGTGGGCCTAAGAATCCTCGACTAGTGAATGGTGGGATATACAGTAAAGCCTAGAGTTGTGTGCCCTCGATCAAGCATAGGAACCCTTAACTGGTGAATGGCGGGATATATAGTAAACCCTGGAGGGTGGAGTCTTGATTAGGCCTAAGAATCCTCTACCGATGTATGGCAGGATATATGGTAAATTTTAGAGACTAGGAGGCCAAAAAATTCCTCACGGTGTAGGTGGAGAAATACAGTTGCATCCATGCTTGTTTAGGGCCTGGTGATTTGGTGGGGATTGCAGTATAGCCTGAGGAAACCTAGTTTGGTTTGGTTTTGAGTCCCACATTCATGCTTAGAATATGGAACTTGGGTGATTGGTTGAAAGAAAGATTTGGTTCAGCCAATCTATGGTCGGGTGGTTCGTGGAAGTCCTAAACCTGGTTTCCTTTTGAATTCATCAATAATAGTTTCTTCTCCCTGGTTTTCATGTGTAAATGTATTGGCTTATATGTGGATTATATGGTTGTGATATCCTTGTTATTTATGTTGGTTATATGCTCGTTATGAATATGTTTTATGACAGACTTGATGTATGGATCTCATCGTGTCTTGATTAGTAATTGGAAGTAAAATGAATATATGATATAATATATGATAATGCAACTATTGTGATATGCCAACAATGCTTCTTTATGAATCTCAGATAAGTATGAGACCTCGATGGTCAGAGTTGTCGTTATGACCTACATAATGCATATTTTGACATGTTTGACAAAATGCTTGTCATGGCTAGTAGGGGTCCAGTCAAGTCATTGATAAAGTGTTTGCATTATTATCTTTGTTCCAATGTTATTTATTATTTTTGAAAGTTTCATGAAGTTTTGGGCAGTGGCTTGAGTCCTGGCCCTCAAAAAGTGGTAGAAAATTCGGGGTCGTTGGCTCAAAACTAGCTGGAAAAGTCCATAATCGTTGGCATTCCCATGTTGTGGGAGCGACTGGAATGCTTCAGTCGCATGCATGGCTTGTCATGGGAGCAATTGAGGGTCCAAATAAGTGAAATTTCAAGTTACCTAAGGGGTTGGTCACCTAGAAAAGTTGGTTGGTTCTTGAAGGTTCTATAGCATGTGTGGAAGATTGAAATGGTTTTGTTTTGTTGGTTCCACTTCCTTAACTGTTCATGGGGAGTTGAATCACATAATAGTAGCCTCTCATTACATGTTTACCCCAATAGACCGGTTAACTTGGGTAAATGTGGGAGGAGGGTGTTACAGAGTGCTAACAGAGCATGGTTCACCCTTTGGACTGGATGGGTGGTGTGTTGGTCATGCATTCATGTCGGTTGCATATACGTGTTTTCTATTCTTGTGCTCTATGTACTTGTTGTGTATGAATGGTGGTGGCCATGGTTGCAGTGGTGTTGCCATGTGAAAGTGGATGGTGTGTTGTTGGATGTGGTTGTTAGGAGTGTATGTCAGTTACGAATTAGTCATGCATGTCAATGCTTATATATTATTATGCATACATTGATATTGTTGTAGTTTTCATGCATGAAGTCATGGTATGTGGTTGGTATGATCAAGAATTGATAACTGGATAGTGGTTAAACTAGTGTTATATGTTGATGTGATTATGATTGTACATGTATCATGCTAATCTGGTGGATCTTCTACATGAGATATCCTGCCCTAAACTACAATGAGGTATGTTGATTATGTTAAGTTTTGGTTTTAGCTAACATGGTGTACTGGCAAGAAAGAGATCAAAGATGACTAGCAAGATGGTATACTACAGTTCACAAGATTCTCCCCATGGGTCAGATGACTAGTGTGGTGTTGGGCACTCTTCTAACTTAGTAGACACATTGAGACGCTTGAAGGCAGAAAAAAGAAGTTGCAAGACATATAATGACAAGATCATTCAGGAACGGGAGAAACAAGCAGAAGTCAATGCAGTAATCCTTCAAAGTTTATAATAATTGCAGAGACAAGGACCAATTCAGATCAACCATGGGTAGGAGGAAAGGACAAATGGGGCATATGGCAATATATCTCACGGTGGGAATATGTCAGATAGATATGACACGATCAAACATGGCAAGATCTTGGATACTCCAAATAAGAGAGGTGATGGACACAAGTTCTATTCAAGTTCTGGTTCTGGTCGACACTATGATCGCCATCATTATCATCCTTACTAGGGGAGTGTTAGGGGATATTTTTGAGATGAGTTCAAGAAAGCAAAGACACCTACCTTTGATGGAAATTTGAAGAAGTTGGAGGATGCAAAAGCATGGCTACTTCGGATGAATAAATTCTTTGAGTTGCATGAATACACAGAGAATATGAAGGCCAAAATAGTTATCTTCAGCCTTAAAGGGAAAGTAGACATTTGGTGGGAAGATGTGAAGCAGTTTAGAGACATCAAGACAGAGGAGTTGAGTTAGCATGAATTCAAAAGACTTTTAAGGAAGAAGTACTTGTCAGAGTGATACTACGACAACAAAGCCAAGGAGTTTTATGAGCTAAAGATGGGAATGATGACAGATGAGGAGTATATGACCAAGTTCCTGGAGTTGTTGAGGTATGTACCATATCTTAAGAATGAGAAGGCAAAAGTTTAGATATTTTTCAGTGGATTTCCATTAGCATTTAGAAATAGGATTGAGTATGATGAGCCTCAGTCGCTTGAGGATGTTATTGAGAAATTGAAGCATTGTTATGAGAATTCCAAGTGAAAGACAACTTCTCAGCAAGGTTGGAAAGGGAAAGACAAAGATAAAGGTAAATTGCAACCGAAAAGAACAAGGCCTCAGGATGCAGGTGAGAAAGAAAATGTTGCACCTTACAAGAAGTTTAATGGGTCACAACATGGAGGGTAGTAGACTAAATGTGATGGTATAGGACAATTGCAATGTTGGATATGTGGTAAGGAGCATATTAAGAGGGATTTTCCACATAATCAGGGTGGTAGGCCTCAAATTTACAGTGCACAAGAAGCGTAGACAGTTGGGGATGTTAGGCATAGCATTCCACAGATTTATGCAGCGTTGGATAACAAGCAGGAAGATCACTAGACAATTGTTATCGAGATGGACGGTGAGCTTTTTGATTAATTTGTTTCCATTTTGATTGACCCTGGATCTAATTATAGTTATGTTATTCCTAACCTAGTGGATAAGTGTGGTTTGAATAAAGAAGTGCATGAAAAATCCTGGTTAGTGCAGTTGGCTACAGGTACAAGAAAATAGTGTATCACTGCATAAGAGCCTGTGCATTCAAGTTGAATGGTATGCCTACCTTAACACACTTGAATTTATTGTAGTTGGGATCATATAGTATGCTTTTGGGGATGGACTGGTTGTATCTTCATAGGACCAAAATGAATTGTTATGACAAGGCCATTGAGTGTTTGGATGACAATGGAGAACAAAGAATCTTATAGGGTAATGTCAGACCAGGAGGTAACTCCTCAAATTATAACTCTATTATTCATTTAGGTTGTTCATTATTATATAAAGAGGGAGTGACTGTTCGGTTCATCTCTCGATGACTCTCTATCTTCTCTATTATTTATTTACATTAATTACAGTTGTACACCCAATCTCTCTGATTAGGTGTCAACATTTCCCCCCTTAATCTGAAGGGATGTTGGTGAGTCCAAGCATTGTTCTGAATCTTTCAAGCTTTTCTCTTCCAAGTGCTTTGGTGAAGATGTCTGCAATTTGCTCATTAGTGGAACAATGGCGGAGATGGATTGTTTTGGCCTCAACATGATGTTGAATCAGATGATATTTAGTATTGATGTGCTTTGTTTGATCATAGAACTTTGGGTTCTTGGCCAACTTTTGTAGAGGTATTGTTAATCACGAGTGGAGTTGACTGTACTTGTTTTACCTACAAATCTTCAAGAATTTTCCTAAGCCACACAATTTCTTTTGTTGCCTCAGTTGCCACCACATATTCTTCCTTTGTTGTGGAATCAGCTGGAACTGATTGTTTGTGTGATCTCCAGGAGACAGCTCCTTATCCAAGACTCATAGCATAACTTGAAGTAGATACCCCAGTTTCTTTGTCTCCATCGAAGTCTGAATCAGGGTATCCAATCAAGCTGAAGTTACCCACCTATGTATACTTGATTCCAAAGTCTTAAGTTCCCTTCAAGTACTTTAGAACTCTTTTTGCAGCAGACCAATGTCCCTCACAAGGCTTTTGCATAAATCTGGAGAGGATTCCAACAACAAATGAAATGTCTGGTCTGGTAGTAGTTAGGCAGTTGAGACTTCCTACAAGCTATCTATACTTTGTTGCATCCTCAAATTCTTTTCCTTCAATGGATGTGAGCTTTAAGTTTTGTTCCATTGGAGTAGTCAGAGGATTGCAGTCAGTCATGCCAAACCTGTTCAACAGATCTCCAATGTGCTTCTTTTGAGAAAGGAATATGGACTCGGATGTTGAGTTACTGCAATACCAAGATAGTAATGAACATAGCCCAAATCAGTGATTTCCAAAGCTTTCCTCAATTCCTTCTTTATGGATGCAATGTAGCTTTCATTTGTCCCTGTTATCAAAAGATCATCTACATATACCACAATATATACAACTGTTTTGCCAACTTTCTTGACAAACAAAGTTGCATCATCAAGATCATAATGTTTGAAATTGAGTTTCAGAAGATGCTCAGTGAGTTTTTCATACCAGGCTCGTGGTGCATGTTTGAGGCCATACAAGGATTTCACAAGTTTGCATACTTTATGTTCATGTCCTTTCATAGAAAATCCTACAGGCTGGGACATAAAAACATTTTCTTTTAGATCCCCATTCAAGAAAGTAGTTTTTACATCCACTTGATGGAATTTCCAACCATTTTGAGATGCTAGGGAAAAAAGTGTCCAGATGGTAGCCCATTTTGCTGTGGGGGCAAAATTTTCCTCATAATCGACCCCTTCCTTCTGTGCAAAACCGTTTGCCACAAGCCTGGCTTTGTGCTTGTCAAGTGAGCCATCAACTTTACACTTGTTCTTGTAAACCCATTTGTAGCCAATTGGTTTAGTTCCCAATGGACGATCAACCAGCTTCCAAGTGCCATTCTTTATCAGGGCATCATACTCCTTTTGCATTGCTTCTCTCCATTCATCATGAGAAGCAGCTTCTTTGAAGGAAGTTGGTTCAAAATCTGTAGACAAATTGAATTCACGATCATAAGAAATATCCATATCAATAGGTGAATTAGAGTCATCTACATTACCTCCATTTTGCCGGTTTGAATTTCTAGTTCCTGTCTTTCCAACCTCATCAGGATGAACACTTTCAAGTGTCTTTGTCAACCACTTTGGGGGACCTTTCTCAGATGGTCCAGGCTGCTACGTTGATTGAGTTGGGACTGAATCAAGATTGAGTCTCCCAATTCTGTCAATCACGTCACTCAAAGTATCATCCGTTGTTGGAGTTTCATGCAGGGGAGAGAGTGCTTCAGAAGAAGATTCCACAGGTTGATCTAGTATAGGAACCCCCCCTTCAAGATGTGGAATCTGATTATCAAAATCTTGAAATGGTTTTGCATTTGTGAATCTATCCAAGCAATCAAGTTGCCTTTCAATAGCATTGTCAGTTTTGGATGATTCAAGAAAGATTACATCTCTAGATACAACAAACTTTTTGTTGACTTCATCATAGAGACAGTATGCTTTGGAGGTGTTTGAATACCCCAGGAAGATACACTTACGACTTCTTGCACCAAGTTTGTTTCTATGTACCTTTGGTATCAAGGCATAACAGGTGGAACCAAAGACCCTGAGATGCTTTACCGAAGGAATGTGCCCATAACACATTTCATAAGGAGTCTTGTTTCTGATAGCATTAGATGGACATCTATTCTTTATATATACAACACATAGAACCGCATCAACACAAAACATCATTTTTACATTTTTGAAGAACAGCATGGAGCGTACCATATTTAAGATTGTCCTGTTCATTCTTTCAGCTACACTGTTATGTTGGGGATTATAAGGCACAGTTGTTTGATGTTTGATCACATGTTGGCGAAAATAGTTTTAAAATTCATTTGAAGTGTATTATTTTCCATTATCAGTGCAAATAGAGCCAATATGAGATTGTGCATCATTTTCAATCCATGTATGAAAGTTATTGAATGTTTGGAAAGCATCAAATTTGTTCTTCAATAAATAAACCCAACACATTCTGGTGTAGTCACAATAAATGTCATCATATATTTATTTCCATTTGCAGAAGGAATAGGCATTGGACCACATAAATCTGAATGAATGAGTTCAAGTTTTCTATGTGCTCTAGAGTGTGAATCATGAAAGGACTATTTGCTATGCTGTCCTAGAATGCAAGCATCACATTACTTAAGCTTCCTAGGAATTGTAGGCAAACCAATATCACCATTTTCTTCAACAAGTGGAGGTTGTAATAGTTCAAATGTCCAAAACTAGCATGCCATAATAAACTTGATGGAAGTGTACCTTCTTCATAATGAGAATTATATGAGAAATTTTGTGTACGAGCAGAGGTACCCTGCAACTTGAGAAGCCTTTCTTCTTCTATCCCTGTCATGACAAGTGAGTGGTCAGATGCTTTTCTCACCTCAAGCTTGCCATCAAACATATGAATGGAGTGACCTTGCTGGCAGATGTGGACCAAGGACGACAAGTTTCTCCTCAGTTATGGGAGATATAGAACATGGTACAGAAGAAAGTCTGGAAGACCAGGCAATTTAAGCATGATTATGCCAAGCCCTAATGGCTTCATTTTTGATTGGTCTGCAAAGTATACTGCTCCATCAACATTGTCAGTAAATTCTTCAAAAAAATCTTTCCTATAAGTCATGTGGCAAGTTGCTCCTGAATCAAGCAACCAATCATTTTTCGAAGAAGAAAGTGAAGCATTAAATAAGTCTTCATTTACTCTAATATTACATTGTGCCACAACATAATGAGCGGATTTAGGTGCTTTACCTTTGTCTGTGTCATTAGTTTTACCTTTGGGTTGGTTTCCTTGCTGCTCAATTTTGTCCCAAGGTAACTTGCATGTGGAGGCATCATGTGATCCATTTCTTTTGCAGCATATGCAGTGAAAATTTGACTTTTCTCCTTGAGAGTGTCTGCCCCCCCACCTCTGAAATATCTTCCTCTTCCTCTTCGACCACCTCTTCGTCTGGAAGAATCTTGGGCAAGATTGTTTTCTTTATGAGTAAGGCACACAGCCTCTTCAGAAGATTCAAGGGTTGTCTTCTTTCCAAAAGCTTTCTCTCTTTCAGCAATTTTTTTCAC